>JAHBCN010007933.1:0-41129 GCA_019359885.1 Listronotus oregonensis
TTTCTTTCTATTTGAACACCCCAGTGTATTTCCTTTTTTTTTCTCTATACTATTCTAAATTTAAGGATATCAAAAAATGCTATAAAACTGAAGTAACTGTTCGATTTGGTGTATCTTTGTTCCACTTGTTTTTTTCCAGAATAGTAGGAATGGATAGACTTAAAATGGAGAAATATACACATTGTTGTCGATAGTCTATGTTAAAATTTGACAGACTTTCAAAAATATCAAATTTTTATCATTTTAAACAGATATACGCAATTAAGTCATAAATGCGCCATTATATTATCAATTAAAATAAGTAAAAAATAACATGTAAGTCAAAAAACTATGGTTTTTTTTTAAATTTAGAGAAAACCATGTACAGGGGTTTCCCGTATAATTGTGCACCCCTTTAAAATCTTTATTTTTATAGATAGAAAAAATAGTTTATATGAAAGTTGCAGGATTTTTCATGAAGATTTTCATGGTGTAAGATAGAAAAACAAATGATGATCGGAAAATTAACAAATCACTATCAACTTCGTTATTTTAAATGGAACACCCTTTATATGATTAAAAATTCAAATTCTCTTAATCTTCTACTTAAATATATATATATATAACTTATCTATGTTCGGATAAACGAGTTGCAAGTTATTTGAATTTAAAATCTATATAGCATTTTATTTTTTCGAACTTTACAATAATTACAGCTAAGTAAAATATGAAAGTATTTGACAGAAGTCAATTTTTGTTTGGTTTCCAAGACGAACCATGGCTAACGCGACTTAACTTTGCCAAACTTTGGGTTGTATCCGTGGCTAACTATGGCTGATAAGAACAGATTTTAAATTCAAATAACTTGCAACTCGTTTATCCGAACATAGATAAGTTATATATATTTGAAAAGAGAATATTAGCAGAATTTGAATTTTCAATCATATACAGGGTGTTCCATTTAAAATAACGAAGTTGATAGTGATTTGTTAATTTTCCGATCATCATTTGTTTTTCTATCTTACACCATGAAAATCTTCATGAAAAATCCTGCAACTTTCATATAAACTATTTTTTTCCATCTATAAAAATAAATATTTTAAAGGGGTGCGCAATTATACGGGAAAACCCTGTACGACATAATCATCCAGTTTTAAATTTTCTTTAACTAACGTAAAAGTTATTTCTCTCAAAATTTTGTACTTCAAAAACGATAAAACAATAAAGTGGTAAGGATATCGCTATTTCCGACACGCCTCCCTAAGCGTAAAAACTGTAAATACCGTTACGTTAAATTTGTTATCGAAAAAATCCCGAGAAAAATACGAATTGACCTATAATCGTTTTATGCCATAACAAACAAACGACATTTCACTCCGGACATGTTATTGCGTATTTTTCTGAATTATCCACAAAGATAGGGGCATCTACTTTATAGTTAACTTACTCGATGCTGAGGGCAAGTTTTTGACATTTAAAAATACAAAAAATTACGTGCTTTTCTAAAGTGACAGTTAAGGGGCTAAAAGGCGAAGAAGTCTTATTAAGGGAACAGATAAACAGATACAGCCGTTAATTGGTAAAGTACCAGATAACATATATTTGATGGCCAAGATAATTATAAAGTAAAATGTTTAAAATAAAATAAATACACATTTTGTATTATTACTTTTTGTGTTGCTTTATTATTTGGTGTTGAGGAGGCATGTTGTCGTGACGAACTATACAAACTGAGATAATTAGATATAGAAGATTTGAGATTCAAGCTTTTAATTAGTTTTTCAGACAATACAACTAAAAAACCGAGACCGTTTGTGGTAAATAATACGTACATAAAAATTTATAGGAAGTATTCTGCATTGAGATCAGACAATCTCTGTGTTTTCGTTACCTAAATATCGAAACGGGAAAGACTGTAAATATGTGATAGGAAATTAGTTTGGTAAAATGCGTTAAACAG
Source organism: Listronotus oregonensis (assembly GCA_019359885.1). Classification (NCBI taxonomy): domain Eukaryota; kingdom Metazoa; phylum Arthropoda; class Insecta; order Coleoptera; family Curculionidae; genus Listronotus; species Listronotus oregonensis. The sequence goes on from JAHBCN010007933.1 coordinate 1,940, forward strand.
TATTTAACAAACTCTAAAAAATTCACAGTGCATTGTTTCCTTTTGCTAATCCTCCGCGACACTTTTGATTGACTCGGACCCAGTTAAGATATTAACGATTTTTTTTAAATTAAAACGTCAATTTCTTAAAAACTGTAAGGGATACAAAAAATCTTATGAAACAAAAAATATAATACTATATATTGTCTTTATAAAAAGTTATATTAACATTTTTAATAGGATAAAAAATAAAGGAGATATAAACAAAAGTGTGATTGAATTGAGGAATTGATAAAAACAATTTTTATTTTTAAGCGAAAACCATGCGTCGGACTAACAAAAATTTAAAGATTACATTTGCTTAGAAATAAATAAGGATATAAAAAGTAATTTTTATTTTAAGAGAAAGCAGTGGCGTAGTGTTATTTTTATTTTAAGAGAAAGCAGTGGCGTAATATTTTTTTCTCCAGCAATATTCAATGCAAAACCCGTACGGACGCCACTGGTACGAAAAATTAAAAAATTACATCCGAAAATGCACCTTGATGCATAAAAGACATGTAGGTACCAAATTTCATTAAGATGTCTACAATATTATCTTAGTTATTATTAAAAAACTGATTAAAAAAAACTTTATTGCGCTGTATCTCAAAAGTTAAGACTTGTGGGACATACCTATGTTCACAGAAAGTTTTTCTTCTAAATATTAGCATTTTTTTAAGAAACTCCCTGTATTTGTAAATTAGGTTGTTTAAAAAACGTGTCTGAAGGTAATATACTTTAATGTTAGGAAAATAGTTTAATTAAAAAGAGTCATATTTTCTTATTTAAAAAAATTACAAATAAAAATAAATGCCTTTAATTTTTATTTATAAATTTATTAGAATATTTAAGTTTTTTCCAATAAGCTATTTTCCTTATATTAAAGTGTATTATTTTTAGACACAAACTCCCTTTTCAAAAACAAATATTTTATAAAGTTACCTTATACGGGGTCAAAAACAAAGTTTGCATCACATGTGACCATATCTTAATATCCCCACATGGATTTTGTAAAAGACACATATTTAATATGGAGCTACATCCAAGAAAATGTGTCTAAAATAAATTATTGTCAAAACTAAAAAGTTTTATGTGGGCTGCGTTGATGTTAAATTGCAACGGTTGTACAACTTACAAAAAATGGACAAAAAAAAACAGAATTATCTTACACATTAAAAATTTTGCATGTGGGCTGAAACATACATTTAGAAAACTTTTTTTGATATTTTTAAAACAACTCTACTTTTGGAGTTTTTTGGAAAAAAAATTGGATGCGAGTTACGTAGCTACAATTTTTTTGGTTAATTTTTATTTTAATTGAAGCGAAAATTGATGTTAGTCAAATTTCGAATAAAACTATTTAAAAAAAATCCCATATGATGCGGACTTTTCTGGTCACACTGTATATGCCTTTCAATACAAAACAAAAGTGTCAATAAAACTAGCTCAATAAATGTTTTTGGAATTAATGGTGGACTTTAAAGGATTATGGCAAAATAATCATTTACGTTATAAGTCAAGAATGTCTAAACGAGTAACTGTAACAAACAAGTACCATCGGACTTGTATCGTAATGTATTTTTTTACGACTGTTTAATAATACGCTTATTATTCACTAAATTTGAATAGATAATAACACGTATTACCTACCAGTGGGTAATGATCCATTACTCACGGGTTATTACTCACAGATTCGATGACCTCTACATAGTGGCATCAAACCCACGTATACTCGTCTTTAAAAGTCAATAAGCACTGTCTAACATATCTAAGTTTCAAAAAGTCGACCCTTTATAATTGTCAATATCGAAAAATATAAGAATTATTAACAAATTTCATTTATCTGAAGAAAAAAAAGTTCATCTTTTACAATCCTGTGACCTTATAAGATAGTGTATAAAAATAATAGTGTGCTTTGCCTGACAGAAAAATTGCTGGTTGACATCTGTTTTCACGGTACTATGACAACCAATGTTATTCACAACTGACCCCATATTTTGATTTATAGAATATATTAAAAGTTTTCGCTCGTTCAATAAATACCTACGAAATTTCCTGTAAGAATAATGGTTAAAATCAGTGACGATGAAATGGAAACTGGCACTCCACCTGAAATTACAGAAGCAGCGAACACGGCGTGCTACAATTTATTACCAGAAAAATTAAGAAGCAAATACGAAGCCGTTTAAAATTTGTTTATAAACTGAAAAAAAAACCAAAACGCCAATTCATTTTCCGAAAACGTCGTCTTGATGTATTTTGAAGAACTTTCCCATAAATATAAGTCTTCTTCCTTATGGGCACACTATTCTATGTTAAGAAGCACCCCAGGATTAAAACATGATGTTCAAATAGACACGTATTCAAAACTAAGAGCTTTTTTGAAAAGAAAGTCGGAGGGATACCATGGAAAAACAACAAAAACATTTAACTCTGAGGAAATCCATAAATTCATCGATAAGGCACCAGATAAAGATCATTTTCTAACTAAGGTAACAATTTAAAAATACAATGCATCTACCCTTCTTTTAATTATGTTTTTTTTTTCTGAAATTTAAGGTTGCATTAATTATGGGGATTGCCGGCGCTTGCCGCAGTACAAATGAACATCACCGACAAAAAGAATCAAGGAGCAGCGTTTTTAGTGAACACACTAAACACAAAAACTAAAATATCCAGAAAATTTACTGTCACTGATAAATACTACGAGGTATGCAAGAAATATATTAATATTCGACCAAAAAATCTTTCCTGTCCAACTTCATTTTTTCCAAATTATAAACAAGGTAAATGTACGATCCAATCTATTGGAATTAAAAAATTTGGATCGATGGTAAAAAAAGTTGTTGTTTTTTTTTTAAATCTACCAAATCCAGAACTATATACCGGCCTTACGTTAAGAAGGTCGTCCGCCACTTTTCTGGTAGACGGTGGTGGCGATATCACAGCTTTAAAAAGACATGGTGGGTGGAAATCCACCTCAGTAGCAGAGGGCTACATAGACCAATCGCTACGAAACAAAATAGACACTGCAAATAAAATTTTTAAAACAGTTAACTTAAATGCGTGTACGTCATCGACTGTGAATATGCATAAAAATACAAATAACGAAAACAAATTAACGTTTTCGTTATTTGTATTTTAATGACATTAACACCACTCCAACTTTAAATTTCACAAATCGTTCCAATATCACAATAAGTATTTTCAAAGAAAACGTTAGTAATTAATAATCATGTGTAATTTACCATTCTGTGTTCTAATAAATAAGTTTGAATAAAATAATATTTTATTATGCAAAGTTTTGGCAGGTAAATAAAAAAATCACCGATAAAGAAAATTTTAAAAATATTCATATTCACAAGGTTAGTAATTAAGGTAAAATTGTAAAACAAATTAAAAAGTACTTGGGCAGGTAGATTTCTTCCTTTCTCTCATGTGCTTTTAATAAGAAGTTCCGAAAAATGTAATTAAAATGCAGCTATGATAAATCATTGAAAAGGTAATTTAAAAGTTATTTTCTTATGATATTATAAACGACAAAATATGATTTAGCTTTCAAAAAACCATTAGAATTATTTGCAATTTAGTATTTACATGAAAAATTAAACAAAAGAAAACCTATTAGAAAAACTGTTTACTAATTGTCTGGAAAATAAACCTCAATATAAACAAACCAGCTTGCTTAGTAAACGTAACACGGTATATTTAATGGAAAAATAAAATTGCTTGAATAGGGCAACAACCGACAAATTGGAGTATAGGCAAACAAAACCCAATAGCCGAAATACATCCGATTTTATACTTCAATGTATATTTTACCCCCGAATGTCAGCATCCAAGCGCGCCTTTATTTAAAAAGATATTGTAAAGATCCTGCAGAGGAATTTAATATTAGTGTCGTATATAAGTATTTTTTTGAAACATAATATTCTTAGTTGTTAAATATTTTAAGTGTAAAATAGGTTAAGTTTTTTTTTAATCATAAACACAAGCATTTAACTTTTTTTATTGATACATAAATGTATGTTTGGTAATTTCGTACAGGATGCTTTGACATTTTTTAAAACAATTTTAATATTATAAGACGAACCGACGCGGTCGATTTCTCAAAAACTTAGCAACGGAAAATTTTGAAAATTTGGTAGTTTACTGATATCGATGAGAGCAACCAGTCTAAAATATTTTCAAGATGGTGGACTTCCGGTTGTCCGGAAAATCGATCTAACTTCCTTATTTTTAATTAAACATTGCATTTTTGGATTCCTCAGAAAATTTTAGATATATTTCGTGTATAATATGCTATACCTAAGTCTAACTGTTTTCGACATATCTTGAATTTTATGTCAAAAATGACGTTTGCGGACCCCAAAATAAGGAGAAATTTTTCCTATACGGCATTCTCTACTATTTAATTTGAGTTGAATTTCTTGTGAAAAGAGGCCCAATTTTTTATATTGAGTGAAAATTTTGGGTGTAAATTAATACAGGGGGACTAAAAATTAGGTACAAAAATTAACTGATAAAAAGTCAATTTTTTCAAATGGAAACCCCTACTTTTATATTTTTATCGTATTTAGCATTAAAAAATATTGTAATTTTGTATTAAGTGGTCTATTTTGAAAATGTATAGTTTTCGAAATAATTGACAATTTAACATTTTGTATTGTAAAAGTGCTATACGGCTCTTTAATTTTGTTATGACGGCGGGACGCGGCGAAAAAAAGACATTTGGACGTAGAAATGTCACTATTTAGATTTGACTATAAGTTGTTATTAAATATCAATTATGCCGGGTCGTTTAAACTACACGCACGAAGATTATTTTGAACATTTTAAACATTTACTAAAATTAATTTTTTTTTTCAATGCATGGTTATTGCTGGTATAAATATTCTTTTATTAGTTTTTGCTTTAACAGTGCCGTAATTGTTACATTTACCGTAGATAATAAACAAATTTAAATAATCTTCGTGCGTGTAGTTTAACCGACCCGGCATAATTGATATCTAATAGCAACTAATTGTCAAATCTAAATAGTGACGTTTCTACGTACGTTTGTCTTTTTTTCGCCGCGTCCCGCCGTCATGGCCCACTAATAACAAAATTAAAGAGCCGTATGGCACTTTTACAATACAAAATGTTAAATTGTCAATTATTTCAAAAACTATACATTTTCGGAATAGACCACTTAATACAAAATTACCTTATTTTTTAATGCTAAATACGATAAAAATATGAAAGTACGGGGTTTCCATTTGAAAAAATTGACTTTTTACGTTTTTTATCAGTTAATTTTTGTACTTAATTTTTAGTCACCCTGTATTCACTTAATATAGAAAATTGGGCCTCCTTTCACAAGGAATTTACCTCAAATTAAATAATAGAGTATGCCGTATAGGAAAAATTTCTCCTTATTTTGGGGTCTGCAAACGTCATTTTTAACATAAAATTCAAGATATGTCGAAAACGGTTAGACTTAGGTATAGCATATTATACAGGAAATATATGTAGAATTTTCTGAGAGAATCCAAAAATGCAATAATATATCGGGTGTTCCATTAAAAATAAGGAAGTTAGCATCGACTTTCCGTACAACCGGAAGTGCCACCATCTTAAAAATATTTTAGGCGAGTTGCTCTCATCGATATTAATAAACTACCAAATTTTTAAAATTTTCCGTTGCTAAGTTTTGAGAAATCGACCGCGTCGGTTCGTCGTGGGACACCCTGTATGCAGGGTGATTCATGAGGAAATGTCAATACTTCAGGAACGTAATCAGGGTCCAAAAATAAACATAAAAGCCTATACAAATATGAGTCCGTAAAGCCTTCGTCTTCGAAATACAGGGTGTTAAAATTTTTATTTAATTTTTCTATTTTTTAAATAAAATCTATGATAATGTAAATATTGAAGTAAAAATTGGTATCCAGGGATTTTTTGGTATGACGGATTTGAATCTAATCTTATTACGACTCTTACTTGTAATTACTTACTTAAAATTCCACCATTTACTTCTAAGCACATGCCAGCTCTGTGGTGAACACCCTGTATCTCGCAAACGAAAGCCTTGCGGACCCATATTTGTATAGACTCTTATGTTTATTTTTGGACCCTGACAACGTACCTGAAGTATTGACATTTAATCATAAATCACCCTGTATAATATATATATATATATATATATATATATATATATATATATATATATATATATATATATATATATATATATATATATATATATATATATATATATATATATATATATATATATATATATATATATATATTATATATATATATATATATATATAATATATTAAATGTATAATTACGACTTCTCATAAATAATATGAAAATAATTCTTCATATTATCTATAGGTCAGGAAATGCTTCCAGAGCGAGCTACAGGCCCTTGAAGATGGTGTCATAAAAGTGGTTTTTATTTAATTGATTAGGACCTACTTACAATACAGAAATTAACTTCTACGTATAAGTTAGACTAATTGAAGGTCACTTTTTGAAAATATCAGGTGACCCATATTGCAACCAGTGGCGTGGAAACAAAGAGATGGTTAGTTATTTAGGGTCATATTTTTTTGTATTTTCCCTATCTTTTAAATAAATTATGTTTCTTTGAACATTTTTTCGTAAAAAAGGTTTCTTTGGTATAAAGTCGTATAATCGACGTTTTTCGAGATAAGCGGACTTAAAAGGACGACTGCAGTGCGTAAATACAGTAAAGAGGCTATGTGATAAAAATATGAAGATGCTTGAATACTATTTTAAAATGTAGATATTCTTTTACACCCATTGCCAAAAATAAAAACAAATTTACTGGTACCTACTACATTACTCTTTTTTATTACATAGCTTGTTTACAGTATTTACGCTCTGCAGTCGTCCTTTTAAGTCCGTTTATCTCGAAAACCGTCGACTATACGACTTTGTACCAGGAAAACCTTTTTTACGTAAAAATGTTCAAAAGAAACATAATTTATTTAAAAAATAGCAAAAATACACTCGGCAAAAAAATATGACCCTAAATAACTAACCACTCCTTTGCTCCCATGCCACTGGTTGCAATATGGGTCACCTGATATTTTTAAAAAGTGACTTAGTCTAACTTATACATGGAAGTTAAATTCTGTATTGTAAGTAGATCCTAATAAATTAAATAAGAACCACTTTTATGACACCATCTTCAAGGGCCTGTAGCTCCCTCTTGAAGCATTTCCGGACCTATGTTAATATAAACTTTTTTTCATATCTTTTTATGTAGAATCGTACCTTAAAATTTTTCATCGTCATTTCCGGACAACCTGTATACCAGGGGTCGAAAGTGGATGCGAGCTGAATGGCAAGACGAGGCGAAAAAACGCTGGAAGAATGGGGCAAATTTTTGTTTGTGGAATTTTAGTACTTTTCCAACCAAATAATAAAACCTTTATTATTTCTACACCTATTAAAATAACTTTAGTCTCTTAAAAGATAATCAAATAAAACTTCGTTTTCCCTTATACACATTGTAAGCTTTACGGCTTATAATTTGTGATGACCAAAAAATTAATTTTAAATGGTTTCGTCTCATTTTATTTCGCACTAGTGTGATTTTCAAAAGAAGGAGCAACCCGTATGTTAATTTTGTAAAATTGGCATCAATTAGCTATTTATATTTTTTGTATGTGGCTGCCAAAGAAGCTGATACATATTAAAATCAAAAAAAAATATATAGCACAAAATGTGCTTTAACTAAGTTTTGCTTGGAGTTTACCCTACTCGGAATGTTTAAATCCAGCACTGACGAACTATAACACGACCTGATTTTTTACAATTGACTTTGTCGGAATAGGACTAAAGGAATATAAACGTTTATTTATCCCCGAGGGCCATAAAGGCGGCTTTCATCAGGAAAGCGTGTTGGTTTGCAGAACATTTGTTATTTTGAAGGTTTTTTGCTGTGGGATTTGCGACTGGAATTTGAAATAAAGTAGTGAAGCCGCGTGAAAAATGCGGTGCTCAACATCGGTAATAAAAGTAAATCCTCAGGTATTATTTTGGTAAAAAAGTTTTTCATTTTCAATTATACTTCAGGTAAGTCATTTTTATTTCTTTTGTAAAATAATAGTAATTCCCTTAATAGGTTCCCGGCGGTAATTGTTGTATTTAGCATAATTATTTGAGAAACGACAGTAATTACAAATATTGTTTTAGCAGTCTCAGTTCACAGACTAAAAGGCTTGATGACATTATCCAAAAATTACTAATATTTGTATTTATCATATGAAATATGACTTATAGATTATTAAAGGATTTTGTGTTTACAACATATTAAATATTAATATTTATTTTACATGAAATAAAACTCTAAAATTCAGTAGTCGGACATGATAAGTAGAACACCAATCGTCACCGTCATTTTGTGTTGTGTGTATTTCAATATTATCTTTACTGCTTATGTTTTTAATGATTACTTTAAGGTTTTTAACGATCAATTACCTAGTTTGGAGTTACCCAAATTAAATTTCAAATCATGGAACAAGTATTTACTAAAGCAAATAGCCCCAGAGAGTTTCTTGCATCAAACAAAGACTTCTCTTCAGCCTAATAATTAAGAAATGATAAAACTAATTAAATTTTTGTTACGTACCTTATGTTTACTATTTACAGGGATGTGACGTCACTAGCGAAGACATGACTCAGGTAAGCGTTTTGGAGGGAATTTAAAGCTTAAAATTAAAGTCGTATTATTTTCCTACCAAACCTTTTTCTGTAAATATAATTTATATTCTGGATATACCACATACTTCTGAACATCATAAAACAATTTTTCAAAATCATTTATTATGCCCATTGTTTAATAAAGAGATAAATTTACAATTCATTAAAAAAATGCTTCTTTAAAAGTTCTTACATTTTATATTGTTAGTAAGATGTGTAGAGTTAATTTAAAATAATAAGGTTATACCTGATGTGAACTTAAAATAGTGCTAACCTATATACAGGGTGATTCAGAACTTATTCCTAAAAATATCCTACAAGAAGCTGCTATTACTTAAAAAAATGCGAGAATATGTAAAATAGTACTAAAAATATATCTTTCTGAGCACTACCATTGATTGATTGATAAAAGAGCAAATTTACAAATGTTTGATTTTCCGCCTTTTTCATTTAAAATCCTATCATGACAATTATTTGTATGTTTTTTGTCAAAATTTAATTTTAGTATAAAAAGGTGACAAAACGAATGTGCTTAATTCTTTCCAACTTATCTAACAAATGTTACAAATATTTAGAGTACATTTCCCAAACCTGCTGGTGGTTAGTTTTCATCATTAGTATCTTAAAATTTAGTTTCAGTAATTGTAAACACTTGCGTTGTATTAATTATTTTGATGTATGAGCATTGGTTTCTGTTTACTATTAATCTGTCGCAAATGGGTTATTTCATGTATTAGTTAATTTTCTTTTTTAATGTCTCTGTAATATTTTTATATTCTTCGTGATTGTTGTTGGAGCATATGGCAGAAAGGGTAAGTTTACGTAATACAGTGTGTCCCAAAAATAACGCAATGAAAATTATCTCACGAACTATTGGAACACTCTATGAAATTTGAAACGTAGGGAAAAGACAACATTCTGCCTTTGCTTGAATTACAGGCGACGTAAGAATTATCCTAATTAAATAGTAGTTTACACAAACATAAAAAAGGAAGATTAAAAAATACAATCGTAAATGAATAGTAGGGTTATTAAAAAAATCAATATTACAAACAGCTATTAAACCTCGTTACGAACCTCGTTATAACATCCTAATCTAATCGTTTTTAATAAAAAAATTAAAAAAAATACGTACAGGGTGTCCCATTTTTGACACTTTCATAGGGTATCTCAGTAAGGGTTAGTAGTGATGAGCGAGACCGGTCTTGGTCTTGCGGTCTTGGTCTTGGTCTTGCAGCAAGACCAAGACCAAGACCGCCTTCTCGCTTGCAAGACCAAGACCAAGACCGGGGTATGCAAGACCAAGACCAAGACCAAGACCGAGGGGTGCAAGACTACGCAAGACCAAGACCGACCTGCAAGACTCTTGCACTTTTGTCATTTTTTTTTAAATTATAATATTCAATTTTCATATTCAATATACAGAGTATTTCATACAGACATGACAAAATGTGTCGAGAACTGCCTAAAAAGGCGATTATTTTATGAGTAACAGGTTTTTTTTAATAAAATAATAATTAAATCGATCACTTCGTTTTTTAATAAAATTATCTAAAAACGATAACTAGTAGATTCAGTAACATGTTTCAAAAATAATAAGATTGTGACTCAATGGTCCGACAAAGCTCGATATCTCCAAAACCGTTTACGACAGAGAAAAACTAAGAGTACAAAAGTTATAGAAGCTGAAAATTACTTACCTATTCCTAATGTTTTTTTTTAATTAGGTATCTAGTGATGCCACTTACTGATCAAAAATTTCCAAAATCCAGGAAAACATTATTTTTGTGCCACACTGTAAGAAGTGGCATCATTAGATTGCTCCTTTAAACTAAGATATAAATGTAAAAGTGATGGTTTAATAAAAAATATATTTGTCATTTTATATAGAAATACTTTTAATATAAATGGATTTTAAATTTCACTTCCGGTTTAGACGGAAAAGTATAATGATGACGTCTTTTTTGTCAAAACCGAAAATGATATATAAAAAACCATCTACGTCGACATTGTACCTATATGACAGTTTAAGAATTTCCAGCATAATATATAGGGAAGCACTTTTTTTAAATGAATTTTTTGCTATAATTTTTCTATTTTAGGTTAAAAGCTAAAAATAAGGAAGTTTTCTTGAGTGGTAGTGGATTTTTTGGAAAATTCTGAAATAGAAAATAATTTTACATTTTACGCCCTTTTTTCTATAGTTTTTGTATATTGTATATCTTTGTCGCACTATCGAGCCACCTTGTATATGCAGAATGTTTATAAAGTATTTGTACAAACTTTGTACGGCAAATGTTTGACTACTTTGAACATAGAAAGTTTATTTGAACTGAAAAGCTTTCTAAATACCTTTTTTTGAATTAAAAACCAATGTTTACATATAAGAATCATTTTCATGGAAATTTCACATCTGGTTGAAATTAAAAGTTTTTTTCTGCCCTCAGAGTACTCAGTATTATAATTTTATATGCTTCTTCAAAGAAAATTTAAATATTTCCTATCACTAAAATGAAGCGCTATAAATAAATAAACCCCTACATTTAAAATATCCTTTTTAATCAAATAATTTTAATGTACATGTAAGGTTAAAATTGGTATATTTTAAAATTTTAAAGCAAAAAATATAGTCTCCATCTTTATTTATTTGTAAGTATTAAAAAAATATATATTTTATTTAAGATTGCTTAGTTTAAATTATTACTACCAAAAAAAAACAAGACCAGCAAGACTCTTGCAGCAAGACCAAGACCAAGACCAAGACCGGGTGGTGCAAGACCAAGACCAAGACCAAGACCTTCTTGGGCTTGAAGACCAAACCAGACTCAAGACCAAGACCAAGACTAGCCCGGTCTTGGTCTTGGTCTTGCTTTGCTCATCACTAAGGGTTAGTGCTATCAAAAAGTAATATAGGCGTCATGTGCTCTTTTTGAGTCAAACTTAAAATGGTAAAATTAAAATTTAAAAATTTGCGTTTAAGAAATACGGGGAAAAATTAAAAATTGTAATTTGAAAATGGCACTCATTTTTCTTAATTAAACGAGATACAGAAAAATGTTTTATACAAAAGTGTATTTTTGGTACGGCACTGTATTACATTTTTAAGTGAAGTAAATAATTGTTTTGTCATTTTTACGTCAAAAAGGTATACTTGTTAAAAGTTGATATGAGCAACCGTTTTCGAGATATTTAGATTTTAAAAAATTACGAAGCATCTAATTTTATTATAGCAAAATTAAAAAAAAAAACAAAACAAAATGTATAATAAAACAATATGTATTTTAATTTTCAATTAAATTATTATTATTGTTTTTAAATTATGTTCAGCAAAACATAAGCTAGGTTTTATAAATTTATTAAAAAAATAGAAAAATAAAATAAAAACTTTAACACCCTGTATTTCGCAAACGAAGGCCTTGCGGACCCATATTTGTATAGACTTTTATGTTTATTTATGGACCCTGACTACGTACCTAAAGTATTGACTTTTTCCCATAAATCGCCCTGTATATATTTAAAACTTGTTCTCTTTTTTGGTTTTGTTTTTTTTTTTTTTTTTTGGCATTCTTGTTGCCTTTTAATAAACATAATTAACCTATTAAATTGGCTTATATTCATTTTTCTATAAATGATATAATATAAAGTTGTTTTCGAATTTAAATATTTTGGCTAAAAACCGGCTATCAGGCCTCTCTTTTTAATTTTTAAAAAATAAGCCAATAACGCTAAATCTGAATGGCGAATAACTTGCTTACCTTCACACCAGGCAATAAATTTAGCATAGGTTCTATTATAAACATTTCTAACTGTTTTCTGGTAGCAAGCTGATGGAAGCAATATTTGCAGTTTTTAATATTTTTGGTGGGGTCAGTGCATTTTCTTTTTTACCTTATAAAAAACTCGAAATTTTCTTTTCTTAAGCCAAAAACTTTTTCTCCCCTTCTCATCTTTATAATGTTTATGTCTCGCAAAATAGACATCATTTTAAAGTTTTTTTTCATATCTGGAAAATGGCGCTTCCCACAACTCCTAGCAATCTTAATTTCAATTAAAGAAGAGCCCTTTGCCTTAATCCTTCAAGAAAACGTTTACTTCTTGCTTATCCAAGAGCTGTAAGGGACCTATTTCTTTGGTACAGATCCTGTTTAGGCATCTGCTTTAAAGATTTAGCCAGTTTTGTTTCTTTCTTAGCTAATCCAAATAGAGCAACACGAAATATCATTCTTATGCACCCCTTTTTTCAGCTGGTGCCGTACTTTTATCTCCCCCATATCTAGACTGTAGAACCTAATATCTAAAGGGGTCCTCTTTTCTCCAAACCTCCTAATTTTGGGTCATGTGTTAATAAACTAATTATTTCTATACGGGATATCCCAACTCTATTTATACACTAAATATCTGCCCCTGTATATAATAAAAATTGTGTATTTAGTAACACCTATTTTATTAACAGTATTGGTAAATATACCAGGTGTTTGTTAAGTACGTTTTTTTACAAATGGAGCGCCCTATAATATATTTGAAAAAATTTTGACTATTCATTTAATTTTACATCAAAAATGTATAATACTCTTTACGTCAATTATTACTGGCTTTAGAGATAATTAGTTGTTATGTTAATTGTTTTTATTCTTTAATCGATTTTAATAGTTATATGAATAGATCAGATATTACTATAATAATATGTCGTTATGTCAAAAAAGCAATAATTGACATATAGTGTATTATACACTTTTAAAGAAAAATTGAATAAAATGTCAAAATTTGGAGAAGTATACAGGACGTTACATTTTAAAATACGCACCTAATAATGAAATCTCTGTTTTCAAGATACCCTATATATTTAACAATCCTGTTAATAAAATAAGTGTTACCAATCACACATTATTAATTTTAAGTTTTATATAAAAATAGAGTTGGGACACCCTGTATTGTCTAAGATCCGGCCGCTTAAAGCTTCAGGTATCTGTTTCATTAAAAAAACCAAATTATTAAGAATCATACTTGAAAGTGGAATAGATTGCAGCACGATTGCCTGGCAAACTTTAGCCAAACTACCTTTAAATAAATATACTGGGTGATCCAGGAGCATTGCTAACCATCTTTTTTCCGCACTTTTTAAGGTAGAAAAATAAAAGTTGGAGATATCATATAACGTCAAAATTGACGTTTTCTGACAAGTCATGTGATTTCCGATGACTTTTAGTTTCACCAGAAACGGCCTTAACATTCTATTTTTGAATGAGACACCCCGTGTATTTTTATGTTTGATCTCTGGACACATCCTGCGTTCAACATATGTCAAATTTTGACAACTTCGAATTTAAAAAAAATTAGCAATCCAAAGGGTTATAATATACAGGGCGTTTAAATTAAAAATCGAAAATTCAGGCCGTTCCCGGTAAAATCCGGAATTTATCAAAAGTCACATGACTTGACAGAAAACGTCAAATTTGACGTTATATGATATCCCCAAGGTCCATTTTTCCATCTTAAAAAGTGTATGAGAGGGTGAGTCATTCTCCTGTATTACCTTGGATATATAATTAAAGATAGTTGCGCCTTAATTTTGCCAGAAACCCCTGCTGTAATCTTTTCTACTCTCCCATATCATTTATCTAAATTTGGTTTCATTAAAAAAACAGATACCTGCAGTTTCAAGGGGCCAGATCTTATACTATTGTATGAGATATATAACTGTGGCACCACTAGAGGCCACCTCTACGAGGAACTCAGAACATGGGAAAAAAGTCAAAAAGAGACTTACTGGAACAACATCCCAGGACAAAGGCAGGCGAAAAGATTTATTTCGCATTCACCTAAGTACACAAAGAAGCTACTGGAACTTTAAAAAAATGAACTTAAACTGGTTACCGACTTCCTAACAGGACATGGCCCTTGGAGGTATCACCTCAAAAAAATGGAAAAGACTGAGGATGAACAATGTCGGTTTTGTCACGAGGCAAAAAAAATGGCTTAAATACCTCGAAGGGGTATATCCTACTCCTAGAGATATTATTCAGCTTGCACCGCGTAGTATCCTGAACTTTGCTAAAGATATAGGAATTACTGGGCACTAAACAACGAAGGGTATTCACAAAAGATCTCTTTAGGTCGAAGTGAAGGAGGGCTACACTAGAGCCGAGCGACCCCGTTCATTACAATACAATACAATACAATGAGATATATAGCTAAGTACTTAGAGTTTAAAATATTGTGTTCTGTGCCAACTTATTTTTCTTTATTTAAAGGTTTCTCTACATAATAAAATAACTTATTCATAGCATTTTTGTATTTTTTACGTCTTCAACAAAAAGACATGACCGCACTTTATTTAATTTATCTCTTTTGTTCACCGTATTTATATTTTCTTTCACAATCTAGACATATTTATCACCTGCTGTAGGAAAAACAAAACAAGTGTTTAAACATTAGATATAAGGACAGTTATATTATCCTTTTATTAGGTTTTCCCTTTTTCGAGGCACACGTAATTATGAGAAGGACAAAAATGTCTACTTACGTCTCAAAAACAATTATGCCTTTGTAGAGGGATTTAGGGAATGCCAGGCGTCATTTATTAAAAGCCAAACAGAATATTAATCTTTAAGAGGGACGTCGTTATCGTCATTATGTTTACTGTATCTTTCTAAATTAAATGCGAGAGAAGCAATTTTCTCAAAAATTATGTAATTTAGGAAAGTTTTACTATTAATACATTTGGTATTAGGCAGTCCAAATTAAGGTGCTGTGACGTTAAAATTTTTTTCACAAGCATGCGGAATACAACGCTTTTCCGTAAAACATGTTTTAATCTTTTTTAAAGTTTTTACATTTTTACAACACTTAGAATAAAACCATTAGATGGAGAACTATCAGAGTCTATTGTAGAAGCAGTAGCGCTAGCAGATCTTAAACTATTACCATTTCGATGGTATAATTTAATAAGTCCCCATCATCTAAGAGCCAGCTTAAAGCAGACAACACATGTTTTAACAAACCTCAAATTCCATTTAGTGAGTCTGTTATACCCACTAAACAAGACATGGGGACTAGCTAACCCGGCAGCGGTGGGTTCAGAGTCACTCAGGTATGACAGGTATAAAAATGGATTATTTTAAAAAGTATTTTAGCAAATCTGCCATTTTAATATTTCATTATACAGGGTGTCCCAGAATATGTGGACAATCTCTCGGAATCTAATAGAAAACCTAAAAATATTATGACAGGTGCCCATAAACTTTTTTCCTATGACCCTCCCCTACGTAGATACAGGGACATAACGGACGACCCTGGAAATCGTTTTTGTTTAAATAACTTTTAAAATACTAGGCGTAATTTATTATATTTTTTAATATGATGGTTACTAGATAAGTCTTCTTAAAATAAACCCATTAAATTATATTTGGCTTATTTAGTTTGCCAGGGACGGACTAGCTCTGACACAACAATAGCAATTTTTTAACACCCTGTATGATAAAGGCTCAACAATATTATTTTTGGATAGCTTTAACCTTAAACTTAAAAAAGGTATTCTTGATTGACATCGATAAAATCAACTGTTAACGGAAAATAAAACTTCATGGTTGGTAATTTTTTTTTTACATTATACAGGGTGTTTTCTAATTGTACGTCAATATTTAGGAAAGCAATTTTAAGGTCCATTTTAAGAAGAAAACTTTATATGAACGTATGTTCTAAACTTTTCAGATACAGGGTGGTAAAATTTTTAAAAATAAATCATTAATTATTAATATTTGTAATACCACTTTAGATGTTTTAATAAAATTTGGCATAAATGTACTATGTATCAAAAGCCTTTTTTAGTGTACCACATTTTTTTAATTTGCCAAAATAGGCAGGTCAAATTATGTAC
This sequence comes from Listronotus oregonensis, assembly GCA_019359885.1. Lineage (NCBI taxonomy): Eukaryota > Metazoa > Arthropoda > Insecta > Coleoptera > Curculionidae > Listronotus > Listronotus oregonensis. The sequence continues at coordinate 18,561 of JAHBCN010007933.1, forward strand.
GAACACCACTGGTGAAAATAAGAAAAAATGTGGTTCACTTAAAAATACTTCTTAATACATAGTACATTAAGGCCAAATTTCATTAAAATATCTAAAGTGGTATTGCAGATATTAATATTAAATGATTTATTTTTAAAAATTTTACCACCCTGTGTCTCAAAAGTTAAGACGTTTAGAACATCGTTTATATGAAGTTTTCTTCTTAATATGGACCTAAAAGTTGCTTCCCTATATATTGACGTGCAATTAAAAAACACCCTGTATAATGTAGAAAAATTACCAACCATGATATTTTATTTCTTGTAAAGTTGATTTTTATCATACAGGGTGTTAAAAAATTGCTATTATTGTGTCAGAGCTAGTCCGTTCCTGGCAACTAAATAAGCCAAATATGATTTAATGGGTTTATTTTAAAAAGACTTATCTAGTAACCATCATATTAAAAAATATTAAATTACACCTAGCTATTTTAAAATTTATTTAAATAAAATCGATTTCCAGGGTCGTCACTTATGTCCCTGTATCTCCGTAGCGGAGGGTCACGGGAACTTGTCATAACATTTTTAGGTTTTCTATTAGATTTCGAAAGATTGCCCATATATTCTTGGACACCCTGTATAACTTACAGTAATCGGAAAATAATGATGGCAGACAATTTTAGCGGTTCTGACGTCACGGCAGACATCTTTAAATATTACAAAAAAATTTAATCTTAAAACTATTTTACCAAATCTAAAATTTATATATGTTATTTATTTTAAAATTATTATAATTTTGGCAGACATTTTTCCGGTTACAAAAACCCGGCAGACAGTGCAACCTTTCGTCCAGCGCTTGCAGGTATAAAAATCGGGTTAATTTTAAAAGTATTTTAATCAGTCTGCCCTTTTAAAATTTCATTATATAACTCTACTTTAATTGAAAAATAATAATGGCAGACAATTTTAGCGGTTTATTAATGGGAACAGATTCTAAGGATGTAAAATTAATATTATGGCCATGAGTACGCACGCGCTGGACGAAAGGTTGCGCTGTCTGCCGAGTTTTTGCAACCAAAAAATATAAATTCAAAAGTCGCTGCCGTGACGTCACAACCGCTAAAATTGTCTGCCATTATTATTTTTCAGAATTATAGAGTAGAGGTCTATAATACAAAAAATAAAACGGCAAACTTGTTAAGATACTATTATTATCCCGATTTTTATACCTGTTCGCGCTGGACCAAAGATTGCACTGTCTGCCGGGTTTTTGTAACCAGAAAAAATGTCTGCCAAAATTAATATAAGTTCAAAATAGTTTAATAAATAACATATATAAATTTTAGATTTGTTAAACTACTTTCGAAATTAAATTTTTTGGAATATTCAAAGGTGTCTGCCGTGACGTCAGAACCGCTCAAATTGTCTGCCATCTATATTTTCCGATTACAGTAGAGTAATATAAGGCAATATTAAAACGGCAGACTTGTTAAAATACTTTTAAAATTAACCTGATTTTATACCTGTCACACCTGAGTGACCCCGAACCCACCGCGGCCGGACTGCATGGAGGTAAGTAACACGCGGCATCGCTATTCGGGAGGCCGGTCGTATTTTTGAATGTAACACGGGCGGGCTACATGAAGGTAAGTTACACCTGGCATCGCCATTCGGAAAAAAAACCTAAGGAATTTATTTACAAGGAGAAATAAAACCATTTTTAACCGACTTCAGAAAATTAGGAGGTTCTCAATTCGCCCGTATGTATTTTCTTTTATATGTTTGACAATTATTCCGTGGTTTAGAAGTTATTTTTTTTGTTCAACTCAGGAGACATCCTTCTTGTTTGGAAATTAAAGATAGTTTATTTAAAAAAAAAACAACTATCTCACCCCTAGAGAGTTAAATGGAGGGTACATTCTGAGCTTAGGTAATATTAAGAGAGATTTAGTTTTCGTGTTTAATTAAAGAAGCATTCAAGGAATATGATGTTCATTTAAAGAAATATCTATGTATATATTTCATAGTTATTTATCCTATTGTGTATGATTATGGATAAATTAAAGGACAACCCTGTATATTCCCTAAATATTTGGAGCAGTGGCACAAAAAAATTAATAAAGGTGACAAAATTTAAAAGAAGACCCTGAATCTATGCTCCTTAAACCTTCCAAAATAAAAGAATATTTTTTTTGTAAAAGGGTTTTAACATAAAGCCTACAACGACAAAATCAATTATTATCAATCAATTACCTCCGTCAAAGAGCCGACAATGTCAACTCAAATATGTATGGGGGTAACAATAACCTAATTCTTAAGGCTTAGGCATAAACATTTTCATTATTATTGCTACTTACATCTACTTACTTTTTATTTTTTAACTTGCAGGGCAACACATTTTTTTTAATAACAATAGCCATCTGGTATGAGAAATCCATGATTAATAAAAGTAGAAAATGCAATAAAATATGCTACCTTATTGTGCATTTTTGATCTTTTTGCGGGAAAAAAGTATAGCGCAAAGTAGCACTCGAGATCGCCAGTTAAATGGTCAGCCCGCGTGTTACATTCGAAAATACGACCGGCCTCCCGAATGGCGATACCGCGTGTTACTTACCTCCATGCGGCCGGACTTAGCTAGTCCCTAGCCTTGTTTAGTGGGTATAACAGACTCACTAGATGAAATTTGAGTTTTGTTAAAATATGTTGTGTCTGCTTTAAGCTGGCTCTTAGACTATTATTTAATAAATATTTCACAACCTTTTTCTTAAAATACGGGTTTCGGTAGCTATTTAATGTCTAGTTTTTTAATATTATTAACCGAAATTTCTGTTCTTGATAAACTTTTGTTACTATTAAGGACAGGTGAAGTAGTTCGGTCAATTTCATTTATTTTTCTTAGGTACCATTACTTTGTTGTAACTTTTTTGGTATTATTATTATTTATAATTTGGTACATAATGCTTATTTTCTACTTAGTTTTGCCTAAAAAGGTACTTGAGGGGTACAAAACGTGTATTATTTAAAATGATAACAATTCTAATTTTCACATTGCAGGATAGGTGGCCGAATAAGAAAATGGACCAAAGATTTTAGAATTTAAAAACAGTATTTTTCGTTCTGAGCTGCATTAGGGTGCCAACCGTTCTCCAGCCGGGAGGCCTCCTTTAAATCAAAATGTCCTTCGTCCTCCGCAGCTGCTGCGGAGGACGTAATTTGTCCTCATTTTCTCCACATAAAATTCTTAACTCAGCATCATCTTTAATGAAAATTAAATGGCGTGGTGAAAGAAGTTAAGTTTTATTGGAATTAATAAAATATGAACTGCTTGTCTCTGCTAATTCAGAGAAAAGCTGCTTAGATTTTTATCGGGCTAACTAAAGGCAACGAACGACTTCTGGATACAGCTAAGAACTGAAAGAAATATAATTATAAGTATTTTTTTTTATTAAAATGTTATTTTTTTTATTCAAGAATACATTTTCTGTTCATTACTAGAAAACCTTTTGAGTTAAAGTATGTTATTTTCGTTTTATAGCTTTAAGTTTTCTGGAATATTTATGTTAATTTCTAGAAAACCCTTTAACTCCATTTTTTTTCCTTTTTTAAGTTTAAATTATTATTTTTTCTAGCAAAGGGTAAATATTTCTGTTAATTTATAGAAAATACCTATAGGTATCTTTTTTTTCATTCTATTTTTTTGCAGAATATTTAGGTTATTTAAATAAAATAAATAATTAGTGTTTTATTTAAGTACGTTGCAAATATAATACATTTTATTTTTTTATTCCGAAAAAAAACTTGATTTGTTAATATTAAAAATATTTTTAAAATAAATAATTAAACAAAATACCTACCAAACATTAGCAACACTGGCAATTTATGAAATTAAAAATATACAAAATTTATAATTAGGTATTATTTTTGAACGCCATACGATTAAAATTGTTATGCTAAAATATGTTTTTCCAAAAAGTTAAAGCGCTAAAACAATTCATGTGTCTTCCTTTAGCTCTGTGTTTGCAACTCTAATCTGTCTTTAGTAACAGACGACATTAGTTCAGGAAATAACTCTGTAGTTGTCATATCAAGTAAAATGTGAAGAAAGCTGCAGCAAACATTTGATTTTGTTTAGATGATTGATATATGTGATAATTGTTCCTGTCATATATAACCCCAATGAACTGCTGTTTTCCCCAAAAAGTGGTAATTTCTGGTACTATCTCTACTTATAAGGTTTTATAAAAAATTAAAGTGTGCAATAATGCCGCATAATACAGCATTAGCGAGCATTAATTAAAACAGCCAAGACCTACTATGCGAGGCAGTGCGGTAGTTGAAAACTTAATGTTAAGCATTGGACGGCATAATTCGCTTTTGTGCGGCAATTGAAAAACACTCAATATTAGTTAATATAAAAATGCTGCTTTGTTTTTTTATTATTTTTAGGTTCATTGTGTACTTTCCCACAAGAATCAACAGGATTTATACTGAATTTTTAATTTATTTGTTAATTGTATTTATAATAAAGCTTTTCCTTGAAATTTGTTTTTATTAAATATCTTATTATCTAAAATAAGGCGATTTTGGCTTATTTTGGTTGACATAAACAATAGGATGAACTTTACTTGTTTACCAATTGGCATTTAACAAAGTTTTATCCTTTGTTTAGTTTTATTAACTAAAATAAACCGATATTGTTTACAAAAAGAATTTTGAGTATTTTTTCGTTATAAAATTAAACTATTTTAATGGGTAAAACAAGTATTAAGGTTATAAATTCGACCAAAGCACCATCAAAGGCTTTGTGTTGCCAAAGAAATACATTGTTGCGACATACCTCTAACTCTTTCTTGTTCCGTGGATAAAAGTTCGAAAAAAGTTCCCTATAAAAATATGTCCTAAAAATCTTAATTCTTGAACTATAAGGCGAAAAAATTTTAATAACAATAAGAATTATATTATTTTATAAATGTGGGGTGGATAGATGTTTATGTTTTTCAAGGCTTTCTAACAGCAATATTTGTACTCATTTGCTACTGTAAAAAAGGGTTACAATGTGCAATATTCAATAGTTTTTTCCATTGTATTTTTTATTGCTCATCTGCATTGTTGACTTCGTATTACAGACGTGTATTTAAATCTTTTACTCGAAATGGCACAAATTACGAATAAAATAAACCATATTTTTTTCAAAAGAAGTGAAAACCTAGAAGTGCTCATGGATGTACAAAAATAAACACTTATGAGATTTTTCTTACCATAAAATTATTCTCTTTGTACCAAATATAAGATGATGGAAATTTACCTGAAAAGAAAGAAAAAAATTATTATAAATTTAATTTTAAGTAAAAAAATAGGTTTATAGTTAATAAATCCTTTTTTCTTATGCAAGTCCATGTAGCAAACAACAATTATTTTAAATACCTATTAAGAAATATCAAATTAATATAGGCGCTGGTGTAGGTAAGGTGGGATAGAGGGGGTAATTACTGCCCCTAGGAATGCCTAAAAAATATTTAAGGTCTACAAATTAATATTTGCGGTTTAAACAAATACGATATTAAAATGATTAAAAAAAAACGAAATTAGTAATATTTTCTTTATTATCTTCTTATCTTGCATCATAATTGAATGATTAAGGGATAGACTCTTGTTTTGTCTAGAGCCATCGAAATCTAACAAAGCTTTGCCAGCGATATGGATCGGCAAAACATACGGGCTTTTATACAGCTCAGCTGTTAACAATAAGCCAATTATATTAACAAAAAATTAAAAAATTAATTTAGTAAATCCAATAATGTTCTAATTTTCACATCCCAAACTTCGTACGCTGGTATGAGTCAAAACTGATGCAACCGTAATACTGCCATTTACAAACAGAAGAACTATAGAAAAGTAGGACAAACTAAAAATATTTGGTGAGCAGATAAAAACTGTTAAAGAACTAAAATACCTAGGTATAATCCTGAACACTAAATGACCCTAGAACACACAGATAACAATGAAGCTGAACAAAGCAAAAATGTGCCTCATAAGACCCAGGAGCATCTATGGGGAAAACCTGGGGGCTTAGACCAAAGATGTTGCTTTGGTTGTACGTCACAGTCATCAGGCCGACAGTCACCTACGGCGCTGTTGTCTGGAGGCCTAGAGTCCAAGAAATAATGACTAAACCATCTGCTGAGACTGGCATGTCTGTGCAGATGGTTGCTGGTCTGTGCAAACTGGCGCCTTAAGAAGCACCATCTATGGCTATGAAAACTCTACTTGACCTAAGTCCCTTGGATATTTTTACAAAACAGAAGCGCCTATAGTAGGAGAAACAATAGGAGGTAGAAACAAAATCCTAAAAAATATGGTCACACAAGGGTAACAGGTGTCGACAAACAGCTCTTGAACATGAGATTAGATCACATGCCAGTCATCTACAACTTTTTGTTAATATTGACAAACCATATAGTGCCAACTACGATCCCGGCATATGGACATAGGGAAAATCTCCATCGCTTTCCAGAGGCCTGGTTTGGTACACCGATGGCTCAAAGACAGGTGATGGAGTGGGTGCTGGAGTATTTGGAGTAAGGCCCAGAGCGACTTATAGCTTTTCATTAGGCAAGTAAGCAACAGTATGCCAGGCGGAAACCTATGCTATCCAAGAATATATTCAAGAGAATGTGAGAAGGAAATATCAGAATCAACACATACACATTTTCTCTGACAGTCACAATAGAGTGCCTAAACGACCTGAAAAAACTTGACCCCAGGAACAACAAGGTAGAACTTTTTTGAGTTTTTGGATACACGGAAATAGATGGCAATAAAAAAACAGATGAACTAGCAAGAGGCAGCTCATCTAGAAAGTTCAATGATCCAGAGCCAGTCCTTGAAATATCAAAACAGGCGATAAAAACAGCAAGGGATAGATGGTTCCTAAAACAACATCTGGTTCGTTGGCAAGCATTACCTGGTCAAAGACATGCGAAGGCAACGCTAAGCCCCTCTTTTAAGAAACTAAGAGCTGAGCTCTTCCTTCTGGGGTGAACTCAGTTCAGTGGGACTTCTGACAGGCCACTGTCATCTAAGGAAACACTTGCAGAAACATAAAGACATAACATTTCTACAACAGGCAGGCTTTGCAAGGAAGAGGAAAAACAGCCTTAAACATTAAATACGACTGCAATGTACTGACGTACAAAAGACATATACTGTTGGGAATCATACGGAGCGGAACTTCGCTTAGGCATGAACATCGTGAGCGTATTAGATCTGATATAAGAAAGCACAATAAGTCAATGGGCTGCAGTGCAAGTAAGGGCACGCGAATAACCCCGCTTAAACCAACCAACCAACCATGTTTATAGTCACTTTTAAAGAGTGCAAAAAAGCATATATTTGAACTATTTTCACACCCTTGCCAGAGACCTTAAAAAAATCCTTAAAATATTCTACATATGTCAAATTATCGGTAATGAAAAATCAAGATGAGCATATTTTTTGGTTTTTCGAAACATGTCGAAAATCACCCCTAATTAGAGGTTCATGTGATGATGCAAAACTGAAATATATAAATAATATCAATACGAATAAAAGTAATTCTAAATATATTTTTCTATAAAATAAAGTCATTAAAATGGAAAATAATTTATTTTTATATTAATAAGGGTGTAATATAGTTAAAAGTCCACCCTTAAACTCGCTTAGGGGGTTAAATCATCCCCGAAACATGGAAAAAATCAAAAATGGCTTAAAAATTCTAAGATAATTTAAATTATAAAAAATTCAAATCGTGTACTTTTTACCAGTATCTCTTTAGGGAAACCACCCCTGTAACGAGGGGATAAACTATCCCTGAACGTGATAGCATACGAAAATATCATAGCAATATAAGAAAACTATCGGATATTTCATAATAGATCTTACTTTTCTCATTAGAAAGATCAAGCTAACTTTATTTAATAATTTCTAACTTTTTTTATTTAAAAATCAACCCTCTAAATATTTTAAATTATTAAAAATTAAACCGAGTACTTCTCACCATTACCTATAAGAAAACCCACCTATAACTAAGGGGTGAACTACTCCCGAACGTGATAACATAACATACGAAAATATCATAGCAATATAAGAAAATTCGAATATTTTATAAAAGACATAGCTTTCTGTTTGATAGATTAAGCTGACTTAATCCAATTATTCCAAACTTTTTTTTAAAACCAACCCTTTAAGGGGGTAAAATAATCCCCCAAACATAAGAAAAAATTAAATAACACGAAAAAAGCCTAGGTATTTTAAATTACAAGAAACATAAATCGAGTATTTCTCACTGATATCTACGAAAAACAACCCCTTTAACGAAGGGTGAAGTTCTAGGAGGGGTAAAATCATCTTTTAAATATTATATAAAACAAAACTTTTTTATCCCAAAGCATTCCACCCGATGATTAAACCCCCTTAGCGAGTCTAAGGGTGGAGTTTCAGATATATTACGCCCTAATTAATATGAAAATATACTATTTTCTATTTGAAAGATTTTATTTTATATAAAGAGTACAATAAAAATTGCTTTTATTCTTAATGATATTATTCATATATTTTAGTTTTGAGTCATCATATCAACCCTTAATTAGGGATGATCTTCGATATTTTTCAAAAAACAAAAAAAATGCTCATCCTAATTTTTTATAACTAATAATTTGACATATGCAGAATATTTTTAGGATCTTTCTTAAGGTCTCTGACAAGGGTGAGTAATAGGCTTTGCGGTCACTCTTTATTTTGCGAACCTGAATAGTTTCCTTAAATGTAGCTATTTTCTTCTAAACCTCCCTATATAGGGTGGTCCAAATAAGTGTTCGCCGCTGGTAACTTTGTTGTAAGTCAAAATACAAAATTGTTTTAATCCTCAAACCAGCAACATTTTTTGCGTCCTTTAAAATTTAAGATTGAAAAAAAAACTAATTAACAATCGTGTTTTCGCTTTTAATGGTAAAACAGCAATTTTTGCCTCAATAAATTAGATATAATAGCGAGGCCTATATAAAATTTTCTTAAATAATTTAAAGAAGCAAACGATATCAATAATCTGTTTTAAGATTATATTTGGCAGTATTTTAAATTTTAAGAAAAGTAATTATTTCCTAAAGATTTTTTCTAACCACTTCGTGTCATTAAATCATGTATAATATGGACTTTGTATTATATCTGCAATGCGGACGTAAAACTTATCCCATTTCAACATCAAATCGGCAATACGAAAACCTGTTGTATACCATCAAACCTAATTAAGCAAATATCTGATTGCTGAAATACCATTGAAACACCATTTTGAATCGAGAAAAACCGGTCGCCCATATTAATCTACATATAGGCTTTAAATGCGGGCAAATCCAAGGTAAAAAGTGTATTTTTTGTTGCAATGGTACAATGTACCCGTACAGGTATTTATTCTTTACTTAATGTTTGAAAAGCACCAACTACGTGGAGTTTTAAAAAAATATTGCTTGAAAACAAAAAGATACACAAATATACGACATATTCTTGATATTAACTATAACAAAAGAAGTAGGAAAAAAATACATATTTATAGCATCTGAATAGCGTATGAGTTTTTCTGCATTTTCATAGTTTTCAGATCTTTTTGCAATGTTCCTATTAAAAATTAAATGTAGCTACTGCCTAAAAGGGGGATGAAAGGTATCAACGTGTTCCGTATACTTGCTACTTTTTATAATTTGAATTCTTTTCGGTTAGAATGATTATTTATTTCCTATTAATTTTGACCAATCGCTATCAAGAATTGGTATGTCAAATATAAATTTTAAGTGGAAAAATCACTTAACAACTGTCAACTTAGCTTTCAGCAGTTTCTCCGGAAAAAAAAATCGAAAAAATTTCATGCAAATTTGACAAGTTGCCTTGTAAAAACAAACTTGATGGTTTCTATGCTGTGTTGCTATGTACCGTTACAAACAACAAAGATCACAAACGACGCTTACGAATTTATTAATTTTTCAACTGAAACTCAATATGAATCTGTTTGAAAGTGTTTCCGAAAGTAAAATTGGTAATTTTTTACTTATCGGGCCCACGGCCGATTTTATTGAAATTTTGTATACTGGGGTTTTTTGGGGCGCTGATCACGAATCTGAAGTCAAAAGTTTTTATGATATAACGCCCCACTCGGACCTAACCTCAAAATTGTACAAACTTTCCTAAAATTCCTCCTTCTTTACCGCCAAAATTGAAGATTTTATGGAAATACACCTATTATTTTATAAGATAAATTTGATTTCACCTTCATTTAACAAATATTTTTAATAAAAATAGCACAACAAAAATTTTATTTTTACTTTTAAAAATGTCAACAAAATTGTCTAGTGATTTTAGACAGTTTTGTTGGTACGCCAGGCAACCAAGAAACAATTGAATGGCTTCCTTTTCAAATTTAAATCCCGAAAAATAAAAATAATTTAAATTTATAAAGTAGGACATTCAATTGTTTCGCAAGTGTCTGGCGTACCAACATAAAACTCTCAAATCACTAGACAATTTTGTTGACATTTTTAAGAGTAAAAATAATATTTTTGTTGTTCTTTTTTTTATTTAAAATATTTGTTAAATAAAGGTGAAATTAAATTTATCTTACATTTATTATTTTATATTTCCATAAAATCTTCCATTTTGGCTGTAATTAGTTTTAAGAAGGAGGAATTTTAAAAAAGTTTGTACAGTTTTGAGGTTAGGTCCGAGTGGGGCGTTATAACTCAAAAACTAAAAGTGTCCGACAAAATTTGATTTCAGATTCGTGATCAGCGCCCCCAAAAACCCCAGTATACAAAATTTCAATAAAATCGGCCGTGGGCCCGGTAAGTAAAAAATTACCGTAAAATTAATGCGGCTGTTAAAAATAATGTTCCACTAAATACTCAGAAAACTCACACATCGATCTGGAAGCAATTTATGGAATTTTGCCAAGCAAAAAATTACCAATTACTCCAGACAACAACTACAGGCGAGCTAAATTTAATCCTTAAGGACTGGGCATGGAACATGCGTAAAGCTAATGGGGAAGACTACAAAGAACTGTGTGTAAAAGAAATGTGGAATATCGTTGCCAAAAAACTGCAGGAAAAATATTTTCAAGAATTTAATATCGTGTTCGACCCATTCCACGGCATTACCTTTAAGCCAGCTAGAGACGCTCGAAATGCGAAAAGGAGAAGTCTCCAGAAACATTTAGAAAAAAGGAAAACAAGTTCAGCTTGTTTAAATATGGACGACTACTACAAGATGGTGTCCTTAAGGGATGAGACAACCCCAACCGGGTTGCAGCGTAAATTTTACTCTATTGCAGCAGTTGAGCTTACTTGGAGCGGCGGAGAAGCGGCTCGTTGCTTAACAGAACATTTTAAAGAAGAAATTGATAATTATAGAATCAAAACAGGTGAGATACTGCTATTAAATTTTGCAACAAAATCTGTAAATATTTATTGTAAATTGGCAGAAAAACGCTTATATTAAAACAAAATATGTGCGCATACTTTTTATCTTGGCGTAAAATCTGTTTTCGTAATTTTTTAATGTATTTTTTGCAATACCTTGTATAAATCACTATTTGCCATTTTTTGATCATCCAAAATTTGCTAGCTGTACTATTTTTGTAAAAAAAAAATCAAAAAATCAAAGACGATATATAACCACTAAAATTCCTTTTGCTTTTCCAAAAAAATTAAAAGTTACATACATCTACTTTAAAATCACACTACAAAATATATTTTGATATTTAAGTCAAATTTTGTATCCCTTGTTTCAGGAAGGATCGAGTATAACACAGTCTTAAGCAAAACTGCACAAGGTGGTGCAAAAAATCTGTGCAATAGCAAGTGGCTTGTTCCTAATTCAAAAAACCCTTAGTTTTGTCCGGTACGTTTGTACCAATCCCTGTTAAACAAACGAATGTCTAAAATAACAAAAAATAGATTGTTTTTGACAAAAAATTCAGCATGGCAATGCAATCGTAGCACTGGATGGTTTAAAAACATTCCTGTTGGAAAAAATGAACTGTCAAAATGGACAAAAGACGCAGCCCAAAAAACAGGTATGAACACGACAGAAGTTAAAATACCTAACCGTTCTATGCGATCAACTGCTGTTACTAATCTGGCAAAGGCCGATGTAGGCGAGCAACAACTCATCAAAATCACAGGGCATTCTAAAGCTGCGTCTATCCAACCGTATCTACAAATGGACAGTCAACATCATTCAAATATCATCATTGCCTTAAGAACCGTCCAAAATAATGTATCATCTGCAAGCTTCGAAGCTCCCTTGAAAAGACAGAAAATAGACACTTCTTCGAGCCAACACCGTCAATCGTTTGACACTCCACGCAGCAACATGGAGAATAGTGCTACTACAAACATAATTAAAAACAATTTAACCGATATGGCTAACAATACTCCTGTAAACTATAATAATTGTAATTTTCTATTTATTGTAATTTAAAATGAGTTTGAAGTAATTACCTTTCCTAGCTTGAAAGTTATATTGTTCTTATTAATTATTGTTCTTATTGTTTTAATTAAAAAAATATTGTATTAAAATAAAATGTTTATTTAACTCAGGAAATAATCTTACCAAATATCCCTCTTCCATCTAATTTCTCCTGTGGAAAAATTGGAACACTCGTTTCTAAGTAATCTGTTTTAACAAATATAGCATTCGCGAAAGTGGAAAAATCCTCGTCTTCGACTCGGAGTTTTGTTAAAAAAAATAACTTAGAAACTCGTTTTTCCGAATTTTTCCTGAAAAATTAAATGCACTAGGGATATTACCCCCGATAATAACCTATCTCGACGACGCGACGAGCATGTAGAAACCAATCTATTGTATAAAATATTTTATTTTTTTTTACATTATTTACAAATTATTTAAAAATAAACAAGCTTCCAATGGACATAAGTTTTATAATATAAGCTTTAATATACAAAAAAAAATCTAAGTTATGAAAAGTCTTCGAATATCAACAGATAATAATGGTTATTTTAAGTTAACTTGCGATATCTCGAAAGCCACTGTTGTCCTTATCTTTTGGAGTCTTCTGTTCTATACAGATAACTACGCTAATAATTCGTTTCCTTTCTAATAATTATTTTATTATTATTAAATATGTTACGGAAGTTAAATTACACTACATTTTATCTTTATTAGCTTTGTGATCCTGGTCTCATTTGCCGTCCCGTGTCAAAACCACGTCCAAAAAAAGCTAAAATACTTATTAGGAGTTAAAAATGGTACAGTTGTGCGAGGACCTCCACACGATTTTAGCAAACCTGAAGGTTGAGACTGCACAAATACATAAAATATCAAGCAAGGCACTACCTTTTACAAAAATACAAATCGGCAACAAGATAAAAACAAAAAAGCACATCACATCACCATTTACAAAACTAAATCGACCAAATTACAATAAATGGAATAAAGCTTTATAGTGATGGCACTACAAGTCCTAATGATTTCCAAAAATACTTATGCTTCGCATTTATATAATACAGGAGCTTATGAAAGTCGTTATTCTAGTTCTTTTAGAGGCATATGGTCAAAACTTAAACAATTTTTTTATTGTATCAATTAGCTAGCGTTTTCTAAGTAGTGAGTGCATTATTTTAAAAATGAGACACCTAATATATTTTTAATATTTAAATTAAGCATCTTATGTCTTTTATCTGGATTGTTCCTGAGGTGCTTGCGAAGGTCATACCATTGTACAAGGGTGGTGAGGTCGATCAACCTTGCAAATATAGACCTATTTCACTTTTATCTAACCTTTCAAAAAATAATTGAGAGGTCGACCTAAAGGTCGAGTGACATCTTTTCTTGTATCAAGCAAAATCCTAAATACCAATCAGTTTGGATTTCAGCTGGGACTAGGCAACAATGATGTTATGTATCATCTTTAAAAGCATTTATATTTTCCTATTAATGAATAACAATGTGTTGCAGCAGATTTTTGTGACTTGTCAAAGGGTTTTGACTGTGTAAGTAATGAATTCCTCTTAAAAGGCTCCACTACTATGGGGGTCGTGGTGTTGCTCATGACTGGTGCTCAAACTGTTGTTACGGGTCAGTGGACCTTCGATAGTGAGAAAGTATGGTTCAGTTTCGGGTCTTGTAATTTTTCTTTTGTATATTGATGACTTGGTAGAACTTAATATTGGAGGCAGATTTACTTAGTTTGCTGAAGACACAACCGTTATGTGGCATGACAGCGATCCTCAGAACTTGGCATCTGAAATATCAACGGACCTTCCTACAATAAAGCAATGGTGTGATGCTAATTAACTCTTTTTAATGTAAACAAGATAATTGTTGTTTGCTTTTGCTGCGGTATTGGCGACTTGCATCTTGGGATGTGTGTTGTGTGGCAGCGAATGAAAGCTAAATTTCGTGGTCTGCTTATTGATGAAAATCTTAAGTCTCCGAATAAAAAGATAGCAACTGATTGTTATGTTATGGAAGTTGTTCAGCAAGAGATCAGTTTAGATGCAACGTAGACTGTATTATGCGTGTATTACTATGCGTTTATTCTTACTATGTTGAATGCCTTGTTTGTTTTGTAAAAGAGGGTATCAGTGAGATAAGTGTATCGTGCCAGCTTTAAAGAGTACTGTAGTTGTTTGTTTAGATCAGGGAAAATTTTACTTTTTTTTATTTTTATCTTGGAGGTGGTTACCAAACATAGGGACAGAATCTTGAGTGTAGCCACTGTGTTACCACCCGTTAATCTTGAAAAATTCAGCAGCCTATCAGATTAAAGGTAAAAAATGTATGTCACTCAACGAAACATAATTTAAATGTAAATTTAAAATTTCATGACAATTATGTACAAAATTTTTCAGCCGGTAAGTGCAAAATTTACCTTTCAAAATGACTTTAGCGTGCTCTTGACCATATTTATACCTAAAATACAGACCGCTTATGGGATTAAAAAACGTGCTAAGTACACTTGACTAATCTCAAACTTAGATTTTTTTCAATCGGTTTATAGTACTTTGAAGTAAATTCTATGAGTTCTATCAACTGTATCTTATATTTCAATATAGTTTGGTTAACAGAGAATATGTGTTTAAGCTTAACAAAAACCTTACAAATAAATAATATTTAAAGCAACCGCCTTAATACCTAAAATAAAAAAACTACACATCCAGCTTACAAACTTTAGGTAGACTCCTCGTAACCATAGGAAATAATTGACAAAACCCAAATATGTAGGTATTAAAAGGTTTACACCTGATTAGGTATGATATGTCTCACGAGACTAATAAATTAATAAGTTTGATGGACGGACCATTTTTTTTTCCATAAATAATGTATGTTTATTCAAAGTATTTCAGCAAGTTGTTGGCATAGTAAATAAAATGTTTTCTTGTTTTTTTTTGGTGTTTACGTAGCTTCGTATGTTATATGACATATTTGGCCAAGCCTACAAAAATGTTTGGTAAACATAGAACTTTTCCGTTATTTTTTTTAGAAGTACTATAAAGAATAGTTAACACATGTAAGTGTTTTTAATAAAATTGGTACAAAAATGATACGACGGCAAAACCACACCTATTAAAAATGAAATGTATTAGAAATATATTGCTGAAGAACTTTCGGAAAAAGGTAAGTTGAGTTTTGATCTGTATAATCTGAATCTGTTAGGATTTACCTTTTTGCTGATACATACTTTAATTTCACGATTATCTATCGGAACGTTTTGTTTGTTGAGGTAAGCATGCAACTGAAGTATCAGCATAAAGACAAAAGCTAGCAAATTCAGATTCTACACAGATCCCAAATTTGTCAACAATCGGCTTACTAGGTTTTACCTCTTCCGGAAGATCTTGAGCATTAAATTTCTGATACATGTCATTTTTAAGAGGTGTGTGTGGTTTTGTTGTATCATTTTTGTAACCAATTTTATTAAAAACGTCTACGTGTGTTATGTATTATTCTTATAGAGACAATATGGCGTAAAAAAGAAAGTCTATTTTATTCACTTTAAAACGATGCCTGGTAAAAGTAAGTGGAATTAATATCAACCGAGATATAACATTTCAAAGTTGAGGAAGTAGTCCATATTTTGTGGAGTTTTATAAAATTAAATCAAACAACTATTACACGAAGAAGTTAACACATTTTTATTTTATTTAAACATAAAAATTAAAGGCAGAAAAAAAAATTTAGACAATAGTCACTTTTGTAATTAATTAATTTTTCTTGTTATAGTTGGTCTTTTCTACATCTTTCTTATAAGTTATATTGTATTTGGGCCGTTGGTGACCATCTCTATGCTAGAAACATGTACTTCTCCGAAGAAGTCCATGACTTGTCAATAAAATAACTTATGAGGTAAAAGACATTCTATATAACATCACAGCAGGGCCGCCGCCAGAAAAAAATGTTAGAGGGGTCAAAAAGTTTAAGTCCATTGGCTAGTCTGGAATTAATTGAACTAAAAACACAACTTTAAATACTAAATAATAATCATACTCAGTTAAATTCCTAGGCGATATTGTAAAATTCAAGGATTTTGACGGAAATTGTTTTATTTTAGTATTTTTTAAAAACCTAGGGCGGGTCGACGAACTCTCCCTGACCCGACGGCCTTGCATCACAGAATATTCTACATAATTTACCCAGACACAGTGATAAAAGTAGTAAAATAGATTTTCTTTTTCATGCCATATTGGCTATACCAAAATCTACAAGGAATAAAGTTATACGACAAAGTCTGGAGAAAAACAATAAAAATTAGAAAAAAAAACCATAAAAGTAGCCCACTTTGAAAACTCGTGTCTTGGTTACTACAAACCCCAAAGTCTTTGACCAAAAACCGTAAAAAAAATGATAACTTCTTTTCCTGTAAAGCAATACCTATTACTAAATTTACGTGGAAAAAAGTATTGAGTCAAAATTTGAAATATAAAAAAAGATTTTTTGGTTTTCTTTGCCTCTTTTTTTATGTAACATTTCGACAAGAAATTTAATTTTGAACAACTCTTTTGTAAACGTATGTGTACAAAAAACTGCATAGCACTTGAGTTTAAATAAAAAAACTGAAAGTGGACAAATTTAGCTCTATCTCAAAAATACACCTTATAAAATTATAACACTTCAAATTTTTTTGTTCATATTTTGGGATCAATTGAACGTATGAAACAATTAAACTCCTTTCACGTTGTAGTTCCTTTTATTCCTTTTTTTAATAATTAAAAGCCCATTAATAGACTAGGAAAATTACCTAAAAATAAATCGATTTTGCCAGACCACTCGGATCGGGATGCGGTTTTCGACGGTTTTACTCGAAAAATCACCAGGAATTCATTGTACATATGAAAGAGGGATCTGTCGTTAAGAAGTGATTATGTCCAAAATTTACCCCCGTGGAGCTGCCTTCGGGCGTCGTAGGGGTGTTTCGAGGTTAGATTTAAAATTGGCGCGGTCGAAAACCTCCGGAAAATAACCCTGGTCCGGATTCTCGCGTTGTTTCATGCAGGGGTAATTTCGGCCAATTTTGACCAAAATTCACCCCCTTGAAGTCACTCCCAGGCATTGTAGAGGTGTTTTCAGTGAGTCAGATTCAGAATCAGCGCCCCCGAAAAGTCCCGAGAAGTAACTCTGACCCGGATTCTCCCGACCTATCGTTAAGGGGTGATTTTGGCCAAAATTCACCCCCTTGGAGCCACCCTTGCGCATCGTAGGGGTGTTTCGAAGTCAGATTCGAAATCAGCGCGGTCGAAAACCCCCGGGGAGTAATTCTGGTCCGGATTGTCGCGTTCTTCCATGCAGGAGTAGTTTCGGCAAATTTTGGATAAAATTCACCTCCTTGGCGTTACCCCCGTGCATCGTAGGGGTATTTAAAGGTCAGACTCAGAATCAGCGCCCTTAAAACCCTCGGGAAGTAATTTTTACGTTATTTTACATTATTTTATCGACTTTGTATTTTTTTTTAAAGAATTATGCAATTTCGGGGATGGACTTTATGCACCCGTGATGCACTTTGGGTCGACCAGCTCCCTCTCATATGTACAATGAATTCCTGGTACTTTCTCGAGTAAGATGTCGAAAACCGCATTCCGATTCGAGTTGTCCGGCAAAATCGATTTATTTTGGTCCAAATTGCTTCAATTTTCCGGGTCTATAAATCTTTGTGGACAAGATACAAAAAAACAGATTAAAAAAATTATTCTTCATATTTTAAAGGCAATGTAATAAATTATTGAAGCTTTTTTAAAACTCCAGCTGGCGGGTACGACTGAAAAACATTCTTAAAAAAACGTTAATTATTTTTTTCTTTGATAAAAACCAAGCCTAATATTTTCCTTTTATATTGCAGTGTTTTATAATGGTCTATTCAGCTTCGAAATGTTTTTTAACGGATTTTTTAATATTTATGGAGCTTTTGTGTTTCTTTCTTTTTGTTACAAGCGGTATTCGTTCGATATGTTTAAAGACTGTATAAACTTTAACATTTTTATATGTTGTTTATTTGTTTTGTGTTTTGTAAACAATGTTATTTCTAATGCCGCTACACATATGACAAATGGTCAATTAACATTACTAGAGAAGTATTTATAACAGAAAGATTTAACGTAATAACCATTAGAGAAAAACTTTAAATACTTTACATTTAACAGTGAACAACTTAAAATAAAACGGTTAACAAAAAACTCTTATTAAGTAATATTAGCTTTAATATGTGAAGATATAATTATTTATTTAATAACACAAAATACATGGACTTCTATTGTCTTTATTTGTTAATTGGTACGTTATATTTCGGTTAGTGACATATCTCCAGCCGTCTTCAAGTGATAATAATGGTATTAATTATTATTTTTTCTTGCGTTTAGGCAAAGCCAACGTTAAGAAGTACGTATTTTAAAGAAAGCTTTTCTCGTTTAAGGAATATCCCCTTAATGAGTATGGTGACTGTTCACAAAAATCTTTTTTATATAGTCCAGGGAAGTTAAGCAATAAACCGGAAATTTGTAGGGACAGCAGATATCGAGATGCGGTTATCTGCATTGTGTTTAGAAAGCATCCAGGTAGGGCTGTATCTAGGTATGGTCGCACCCTTGGCGGGGCTTAATATTTGCGCCCCCCTCCCTCCGTCAGACACCGGGATTTGGGAAGTATGGAATATCCCCCAACGAATACGGGGATGTTAAGGGTTATTCTCCGGAAATTTTACAAAAGTTGTAGGTTTAAGTTTTTTGAACCGAGAATTTCGTTTCTTTAAAATACCAATTTTGTGGTGGAATTTGTGTTAAATTCTATGTTTTTTTATATAAAAATATCAGCCCTCTACTGTTTGTATTTAACTAAAAAGAGTGAAATGTAAATTAACTATGCATCCTTACTTGCGGATGATTAAACTTTCTCAACAATAAAATCATAGTTACAAAAATACTGCGCGTAGCAAGCTTACTAAAATGTAACATTTATACTTAAATAAATTAAAATATATGCAACAAAAAAACTATTGCTGCCCCAATTTATAAAGTACCAATTTATTCGCAGCTATTTTTTAATATTTAATATTAAAAAATAGCAAAGAGTTATATTCTCGCTCTTGGTATCAGGATTAATTGATATTTCATTAACAATTTATCCATGTTTTCACTCCTTATATATTAAAAATAATTAAATTAAGAATCTTAGTTGAAAATTTGTTATAAAAAAAATCACCAACATCAAAAAAACACACGCACCAAAATCTTTGACTTTCGGGATTTTAGTATGTTTGCAACCAAAACATTATCTAACACTTTTGAGGAAACGTTATAAAATTGTTCTAATGTAATTTATTTATTTAATTAATTTTGTCAATAAAAAATAATAATTATTTGACTACGGTACTGACAACTGATGAAAAAATAAATCATAGCCGATTTTATGCCCCTCTGATAGATGCGCCCTTGGCGGGCGCCCATCTCTACCGCCTAAATACGGCCCTGCTCCCAGGAAAAACTGTATGGTGTGGTTAAGCCATCTTTCGAAAAATGCATTCTGGTGCAATAAATGCATTTTGCAACTGCATAATTACTTGTAGTATTATAAGAACGACCGAAAACTCGAAAAAATCGCTCGAAAATCGAATTTAATTCTAGTATTTGAATTACCTGAGGGTATAAATTATAAAAATTATTATTATTATATTCATAATTTGTGATTGTTCACTTTCTTCATTACCCTTTCCCACAGAGCCACCCCCAAGCGCCCCCGGGTGATTCGAATGCCAGAATTGAATTCGGCATCCCCAAAAACCTCCGAGTAACGATTTTCGGCTGATTTTCATGGATGCTGCAATTTCCCCTCCAATCACCCCCCGGGCACCCCCGCAGAGCCACCCTTATGGGCCCCGGGGATAACCCTAAGCCAGAATTGAATTCGGCATCCCTAAAACCCCCGAGGAACAATTTTAGAGCGATTTTTCCGAGTTTCTAGTCGTTCTTATATTGTTGCAAGTAATTATTCAATTGCAAAATGCATTTATTGCACCAAAATGCATTTTTCAAAAAATGCATAACCACTTTGACTTTGACTTTTTTCCTGGAAGCTTTCTGAACTTAATGCAGAAAATCGCATCTCAATATCTGCTGGCCTTAAAAATGTCTTTATTTCGGTCAATTTTGATCTAAATGCCCTCGACTAATATTAATAGGTTTTAATAGATTAACTTTATCATGAGCTTTGTTTTTGTAATGTATTTTATGACTTAGAGCTTTGCTTGTATATTTATTTTTAACTTTAAGAGATGTTAGTATAACATTTTATATTTTATTTTTATTTGCAATTTAATTATCGGCAACAAATGTATTTTTAAAAGAATCCAGCACACAGACATAGTCTAAGATGGATTGGTAAAAGTAAACCAGTTTTGTGACCCCCAAGCAGTGCCGTATTTAGGCGGTGGCGAAAGGGGGCCCGCCAAGGGCGCAGCTACCAGGGGGGCGCAAAATCGGCCATGAAAATGATTTTTATAATGTGTAAAACGCAAATTGTAGTGTCATCATTAAACAGATTAATTACCGTATAAAACCCAAAATACGGGTAGCACCGACTAAAGTTAAAAAATTTTTTTCTGGTAGTTTCTGTAAAAATTAAATGTATCATCAGTTTTATTCGGATGTGAAAATATACTTTTTTTTTTTATAGGAAAAAAAATCTATATTTATTTTTTTGCGCAAAATGTTTTTAATTGTTCTAGAATATTGTGGTAAAGTGTTTTTTTTATATTCGAAGCATTATAAAGTTACAACAGGTAGAAGGGGAGGTGTTCGCAGCGCTGAGCTGACCCTGAGAGTTCTCTCGGCTTGGGTAACCCGAGACCCTTCTATACAAATGTATGCTTATACAAGTATAGAAAGTTTAAACAAAAATTTAGGGAAAAATTGGAGTAGTTATTTACGTTGTCAAATTTATTTTAGTTTTGTTATCGCAGATTAATAGTAAGGTGGATTTTTAAGGTATATCTTTAATTAAACGAGTTTTTCACAAAACTATGTTTTTAAACTTTCCTTCATCATATCTCGAAAAGGGGGCCCCCCCCCATTTTTTTAAAATTTTTAGGATCGACTAGCCAGGTTGGCAAAAACATTTTTTTTTTGATTTGACCACCCCCTGGGAAAATTGTTTTAACCTAAAATGGTTTTTAAAAACGGGCAAAAAAATATATTTTTTCGCCTGCAAAAAATTTTTTATGAAATATTAGTATTTTATAGGGGGGTGCCGGTAGTATGTTTCCGGCACACGCCACCCCCCAAATTGTGAGCGAAAGACGCGATAAGGAAGAGCAGCAACGCTTCTGAACAAAAGTGGATCAAAAAAAAAAAAAGATTTTATTTGTTTAAGTGATGAAGAACCTTTGTAATGTTTTTTTTAAAAAAAGCGAATTAAATTAGAGGTATATTTTTTTTTTCCTTGACAAGTATAGGTTACGTGTCATGTACCTTTTAATTTTTTTTCTTTTTTTTTTTTTTCTGTTTTGGTTTTTATGTAAATTAAAAAATTTTAAAAACTGAATTACATATTTTAAATTTTTAAAATTTCACATATTTAAGTTTTGATCATTTTTTTAAACCCCCAAATGGTCAAAACTAATGACCCATCCGGTTTTAACCTATATTAACCTCTGGTTTTAACCACCCTGCCCGAAAGCTGCCAAACCTGGACTCAGCACATATAGACGCATAAAATAATTTATTATCACCCCCAAATTTAAAATATGTCTGTTCTTTTTTAACAAAAAATTGACAAAATATACATGACATTCGAATTTTTTTGTTTCGAAGTCTGACAGAAATTCAATTTTCATATTTTTTTTATAATATTTTTTTTCATGTATTTAAGCTTTTAAAAAATTTAAAAAGCCGCCAATTTTTTTTTGTTTCAGATAAGCTAATTTGCTGATTTAGTGGGGGGAGTGAGGGTTCATATTTGAGGCAGGTTCTTCAGAGAGCCATAACTTTGGTTTTATTAAATATTTTTTGCTAAAAAATTATTTGTATACTCTTTTAAATATAATAAATACTAATAAAAA
>JAHBCN010007934.1:0-32500 GCA_019359885.1 Listronotus oregonensis
AAAGAAATGAGATAAACTAGCCCTTGTTAAATTAATTTTGGGTTAAAAAAATATTATGCCAAATTGCTTTTTTTATGTTTTAATATTACCAACATTTATTCTGACCATATATTGTGTACTGCCAATGTAAAAACTGTTTCCCTAAATAATTTGATTCAAAGAATATAATTAAGTACCTATGTTTGGTAGTTTATTAAAGAAAATCTAGGGAGTAACATTTTTAATTTGTTTATTAAATCGATTTTTTTAAGATAGGAGATTAAGTAACCCAAACAACTTTTTCAACACATACTTTTTGGTGGCAAGCTATATTTATTTTTTTAATTAAATCCAGTTTTACTTATTATGGGAATTTACTTAAAATTTTCACAGAAAGTAGAAAATAGCCCAAGGATCAAAGTTTATAATATCATGACCAGAGGCGCTTTTATCCTCCAAGATGGAGTGGTTACCACCACATCTTGGAGGTGGAAATTTTTATTACATAAAGAGATTGATAAAGAAAGTAATTTTAAATTAAAAATTCTCCATACATTTTTTTCGTAAAACTAATATTTTTCGAGTTACTCGCGATTAAAAGTAACAGATTTTCAGAGAAAAAATTTTTAATGACTTTTTCGCGAAAAAATGTGAAAAGCAAAATTGTAGATTATAAGAAACAAAAAAAAAAAATTTAAAGAAAAAAGTCTCTAGCATAAAAGTTGAGCGAGTTATGATAAAAATAAAGTTGGTCCCTACTTTTTTTTACGAAAGAATCAGTGAAAACGACCCCCTAATTACCCTTCTAATTCAAATTAATCTCTACCCTTCTGCGATTCTTTTTATAAAGGCATTATCAATACATCGTAAAAGTTTGACCAATTTAAAACAATCAATTTTAGAAAAATTGGAGGTTAAGGTGAAAAACGATTTTTCGTAATTTCGTTAGAAAATCCCTTTTCTTTAAAATAACTCCAAAAATACTGGAGATGCGAAAAAAATTCTTGAGTATAAAATTGCAGGTTTTTTTATTACAAAGATCTTTTTTCTTTACTTAGATTTTCTGAACAATAAATACTTGGCGAGATATGACTCTTTAAAACCTCTATTTACGAGCGTGCACGACCTTATTCTAGCCCTTTAAACAACAAACATTATTTTTGAAAAATTCTTTCTATCATTAAAACTAAAAAAGCTTTGTTTAAAAAACCAATCAATCAAAAAAGTTGCATCATGAAATAAGTTTATATTAGGTAACAGCATTCTAAAATAAATTACTATGATAAATTAATCATTTGTTTTTTTAGGGTAAATATTTTTTTTTTACTTTATGCTTTATGATTATGATTTATGATTTTAAAAGTTAAAATATTCTGAAATAGGTTAAAATATATAATGTTATAAATACCAAATAACAGTATTCTAAAATTAAATAAATAACTAAATCTATATTAAAAAATTATAAACTTCATCAAGTCCTAGGTCTTCCTGGATTGTACCTAGTACCTTGCATTGTATTTTTTTGCAAATTGCATTAATAAAACCCTTAGCCTCATCACCCAAAGGACCAAAAGTTTTAACAGCAAAAGGAATGAAGATAAAGCGTTCTTCAAGCTCTTCATATTTTAGATGTTTTTTATTCTCGGCAATACGACCAGCCGCACCTACAAAATTAGAAGTTTTGTCCAGATAGGATTTTGCAAGTGTATGGCTGCAAGTAGCGTCCCAAAGTAATTGTTTTCCATATTTCCCGGAAATTAAGGTCATTCCATCTACCCGTTTTCAATCGCTTCTGCAAACTCCAAGAGGCTCTAATATAGAAGGATTTTCAGCTAAAATCAAAACTCTCTTGATAATGTCATTTATCTGACTGTGTCTAGAAGAACGCCCTGCGCTTTTTTTGCAGCTTAAGTCATGTAGGCCATAAATATCACTATTTTCACCGCAAACGCAGGTGTGCTCTCCACACACAGGCAGACCAAGTCTGAGAGCGATGGAAATATGGAATGTTTTGATATCTAACAAATTTCCCAAGGACGAGGATGGAAGTGCGTTAATCCAAACATTGCTTTCAGGGGCCTGAAGAGCAAGTAGACGTGCCTTATCTTCACTTGTCTGGCACATGTTTGTAATATATTTGTGACGAGCTTGGCAAATTAAAAAGTCAAAATCTTTCTGTTTTTTTGGTAATTCTTGTGGTTGATTTTGAAGATTGCAAACAGATAACCATCTTACAAAACAATTGCTGAAATCATTATCTACTGTCGCAAGAATATAGGAAGGTAAAATTTTGGAAAGTAAACCTGACACGTCAATGATTGAACCTAAAAAGGCAGAAATAGACAGGGTGGATGTATCTCTTATTCCAAGACCTCCAAATTTTACTGGAAGAGTGCTTTGTAACCAAGAATTTAATTTAATATCACAATTTGTTATGTCTTGAACCAAACTTTGTAATACATTATCAAAATTACAAAGTAATTCTGGAGATTTCCAACAAGGTGAACATCTTAACAAATAAGACATTCGAGGTATGGCAAAGGAATATTTTAGTAAATAATAGGAAATATGTGAGTCTATAAATTTTAATTTGGTGCTACAAAATTTTAAAAATTCTGTCTTTTTATTCATTGAGTATTCAATTTCATTTGACGAAAAAGCACTTCCTAATAAATTAAAATTTGAAATGGGAATTACTGACAGATTAGGAACAACACTAAGAAAATTTGATAGTATATTGGAATGATCTTTAGATAAAACAGTTAATTTATACTTACCAAAATTTAAATTTAAACCTAAATCTTTACTTCCTCTGATTATTTTATGAAAATTATCTAAAACCGATTTTGGGTTTCCATCAAGTGTACCGTCATCTAGATACCAAAGGTTTATTTCTGGATTTAATGATAAAATAAGTGGATGAATTGCTAGACTGGTCCAAGAGGATCTCCTTGTTGGACACCTATTTGAGAAAAAATATGTTGATCACCGTAAGAAAGTAAACTCGGATTATCATAACATTGGTGAAAATGGTAAAAATTCTGGGAGATATTCGCTTACTCGTGATAAAATTGCTTTTCTATTTACCATATTAAAAGCGTTTTAATAATCTATTTTTAAAATAAGTTTATCTGATTCGTGAGGATAAAGAAGAAAACGACGTATTGCATGTATTGCTGCTTCTGCTCCGCACTTTGTTCCAAAGCCAAGTTGATATGGGCGAAAAAGGTTTCCTAGCTTTTCATAAATACAAGAGCATATTACCTTATAAGCTAAACGTCGGAAACATATTTCTACTGCTATTGGTCGAATACCTCCATCTTTTTTATGAAAAGCACATAGGTTTGCACCATAAAAAAATTTACTAAATATCTTTTCGAACCGAACCTTGAAATAAATGAGTTATAAAATACTTAATTGACGACAGTAATTTAAAAGAATGGTTACCATGCTCGTCACTTACCAAGTCCTTAAGATGTCTTGGTCTTAATGAATCTATACCACCAGAAGATCCAGAGCGAAATAAAGAAATAGCACTTTTAATTTCATTTTTAGATAAATTAAAATTAAAATCAATATTTTTAAAGGAATAATCGACATCATTATCTTCTTCGGATACTGAATGTTTCTTTTTTAGTTTTTCAAAGGTCTCTTCATTTCTAGGTGCGATAGTATCATCTGAAGTGAGAATTCGGATTGCATTTCTAATATCTCCATCTGCAATTTTGGCTTTGATTTTCTTTGAAAGGTACTTATTCTCATTAAACTTGTTGCTATTTTTCTTCTTTGATGGTTTTTTTGATGTTACTGATATTTTTATATATAATTCAAGTAGATCATTTGTTTGTAAAAACTTATTTTTCAACCAGGATGTTAAATTGTTTTTATCAATGTTGTTAAAGAAGATTTTTTAAAATGTTTTGAGTTGACAGGTATTGCTAAAACAGCATATGGGAAAATAAATAATGAAATTCAAGAATGAAAGTCATTTTTTGATACTCATTTTTCAAGAAGAAATGAAAGTTCATCAGAAATTGATGGTCTGGCTCCTTTTGGAATGATTTTTACAATGGGAGTTGATGATTTTAATTCAGCGAAAGCTTTGATTAAAAATTCACCATTTAAACTTGGATTTTGATTAATCAAATTTTCGGGGGTTTTATTTGCAATTTAATTGGTGGATACTTCATTGAATTTTTTGAACGTTACATTTATTACATTAGACATATTATTTTTAGATTTTGAGTTCTCCAAATTCTTTTTTACGTTGGTTTTTAGATGCATTTTTACATTATGAATTTTAAGGCCATTGATATTCTTGGACTATTATTGACATATCGAACAAGATGTTTTTTGTTCATCATTATCTAAATTATATTTTTGAATGAGATCATAATGTCCGTTATTAGGGTTTCCGCGAAAAAGAAGATTTATAGTTGATGTATGTTTCTTCAAACAATCCGATAAAACCATAGCTTTCTTGCTTAAAATCTGGCTTATGGGTAGGTTTTTAACAAATGTAAATACATTAAAATTAATTTTGTAAATTTCAGATAAGGCAAAACAGTCTAGAGCCGTTCCATAAGTACCTGGAGCATTAATTTTCTTGTAATACTCATCTTTTGATATATTCTCATCCAAAATATAGTTTTTAAGTTTTTCCCATTCATTTAAAATAAATTTTGAAATCTTACTTCGAACTTCAGCATGTTTTTCTTGTGTTTTACATAAAAAAAGAATTACTGCTCTAAATAAACAATTTCCATTTCCTATAATTTCAAAAATTTAAAAATTTTAATATTTGCTTGACATATATAAAATTTTATTTTCTTCGCCAAATCAAAATTTGGCGATCTTGGGTTTGAGCTTCATTGATTTTTCTTAAATAAAATTCGAAAAAATTGGTTTTGGATATGGGTTTCTTTTACTGTTTGTTATAAAAACTGTATAAAGTTATTACTTTTTATATAAATAAATCATTCTAATATATAACGATTTTTTTAAAATTAAATGCAAAAACTAAAAGAAATATGAATTATGCCAGTAAAAACACGGTAAAGAATGATCAAATTCGTAATAAAAATAATATTGCACGTCTCTGAAAACCAAGCTCTTGTAATTTAACAAATATGACGAAGAGCGAGAATTCTTTCTTACAAATAACAGCAACTAACTAAACTGAGTAACTGTAAAAATGAGAAATATTGAAAAAAACAAAAAAAAAATCAATACAAAAATCATTGCGAATATTGAAAATCCTAAATTCACCACATTCTTGCTTAAGTGCCGGCCAATTACTAAAAGCGCACCGAAGTATAAAACAGTGGATGATTATCACCCAACTTTCTTGCTTAGGCCTGGTACTTTCATTAACGGATAAAATTATTTTTCGGATAATTTCCATAATAACAATTGTTGTGACAATTGTAACCATGGAAATTATCCGGACAATAAAGTTATTCGGTGGTGAAAGTACCAGGGCTTAATCGTTTAAAAATATATACATTTTTAATTAGGCTATGTTTAAATATATTTTTAAATTTAATTTTCCTAGATATTATTTAATGTATTTATATTTATAAAGCCATTAATTTATTCACAACATATTGAAATTCCTATTACTGAAACGACCATCAAATAAAACATTATGGTATTATCTAACTGACGAGTTCTTAAAGCCTCAACGTCTTATGATGTTCAATAGTTCAACTATAAAATAGGAAAGAAATCAAAGTTTCTTTATAATTTCTTAAAAATAATATTTATTACTAAAATCAGTGGTAAACTATTTAATTATGTGGCACAGTCTCTGTGGCATATAAAAAATGACAATGAGACACGCCTGGCTAAATTTAGAGGACCAAATATTGACAACCACAGTCTTGCGAGTGCGCTTGTATGATTTGAAAAAGTAACCATGACGAAACTAAAGCTTGCGTAGGCTTAAAATACTTTTATTGGACCAGTTATTTTTTTTCAGCACTTTTAGGGTTACATCACAACGTTCGCCGCCGCAAAGGCACGAAAGATACCAAGTCCGCACAAACGTCTAGACGTTTCCGAAGCGGAAACTTTTTTTTACTTGTGCCAAAAAAGCAATTCTTGATCGAATCGGTCCATTGCTGAACGAATGCAAGGTATGATACACAAACGTTTTAAAATAAGTTCGGATTGCGCATAACATCGCCCAGAGAACTTGTCATTGTTCAATTTAAATGCGGCTTGCACAGAATCATTTTGCTAGAAAAATACTTGTAAATTAGCGAAAAAAGGTATTTAGACTTAAAATAGGTTAAAAAATATAAAACACGATTTATTTGTTATATATACTTACTCACTTACAAAGACTGTTATCGTTCCCTTCACAAAGAAAAGAGCACTAAGGGCACTTAGATGTCCCAAGCTCAATGGAGTGGATATCCCCTTCTCAAAATAGGTCAAGTATCTAGGAGTCATTTTTGACCAAAAGATAAACTGGGGACCACAGTCAACAAAGTTGTTCAGAAGGCAAAAATCGCCCTAGGGAGATGTCGCAGGCTTTGTTGAAAAAGCTGATGACTTAACCCAAAGATGAACCTGTGGTTGTATAAAATGGTAATAAGACCCATAATAACCTAAGGCTCAGTTGCCTGGGGGCAAGGGTCACGCAGACCGTAGCAACCAGACAACTTCAAAGTTTGCAAAGGCTACCATACGTATGCATCACGGAAGCTATGAGAACAACCCCAACCGCAGCCCTGAAAGTGCTGCTAAACTTGCCGCCACTCCACATTTACATACAGGGAGAAGTAAAGGTGGTACTCTATGGACTCAAACGAGGTCAAAGTCCAATTTTAGGACATCAAAGGACCTCAAGATGGGAAATAGAGGAGGACCAAGAAGTCAGCTCTTTGTTTGAGATTCCCTCGGACAGGTCAACCCCTCGTTTCATCTTCAACAGACACTTTCGGATTGTCATACCAGGTATGGAGGACTGGAAAGAAGGCCCTCCAATCAAAGCCGATCATATCTGGTATACAGATGGCTCCAAGACCAACAAGGGAGTAGGAGCTGGCATCTATGGAGACAAGTCTAGAGAAAAGATAACCTTAAGTCTTGGTCAGCACACCACGGTTTTCCAAGCGGAAATCGCAGCAATAATGCATTGTGTCGTACTGATTAAAGAAAAGGGGAGTAAAGGAAAACACATCGTCATTTACTCAGACAGCCAAGCGGCCCTGAAGGCCATCAGTTTTCCAAAAGTAAATTCCAAACTAGTGGGGGACTGTATACAGGCCCTGGAAAAAGTCGGCTTGGCAAATAAACTTACGGTAGCCTGGGTACCAGGCACGAGGGCCACTCAGGTAACGAAGAGGCCGACGTTCTAGCCAAAAGAGGATCAGCCATGGAAATGATAGGCC
Source organism: Listronotus oregonensis (assembly GCA_019359885.1). Taxonomy (NCBI): domain Eukaryota; kingdom Metazoa; phylum Arthropoda; class Insecta; order Coleoptera; family Curculionidae; genus Listronotus; species Listronotus oregonensis. Next base: position 7,380 of record JAHBCN010007934.1, read on the forward strand.
CTGAGGCATTCTGTGAAATCTCGGCAGGCCTTTTTAAAGCATCTATTAAGAGCTGGGTAGACAGAGAGTTTCAAAGCTGGTGGGTACAACGACAACGACAGGCAAAGCAGTTCATTAAGACCTGCTCGGCCAAGTTTACCTCGGACCTACTAAGCCACAGTCGTAAGGTCGTAAGGATAACGGTAGGTCAACTAAAAGGACATTGTAAACTCAACAAGCCCCTGGAAAGGATAGGCCTGGTGGAGGATAGCCTGTGTAGCTTCTGCCAGGAGGCTGAAGAAACAGCCGTACATGTGTGGTGGCACTGCGAAGCACTATGTAGGCTTAGGTTTACTAGGCTTGGTGAGGAAAAACCAAAACCGGCAAGATATGGCCACTGTCAAGACTCTGAAGTCTAGTTAAGAAGACGGGCCTGGACAAGGTACTCTAAAGAACGATAGGAGAAACCACAATAAATCTGGTAAGGTTGCAGTGGTGGAGGTCATTTTTGCCATCTCCGCTCAAATAATCTAATCTAATCTACTCACTCACAACATTAAGGCATTAACTAAACCGCTTCATTTCCAATGCTTATTTTTATATCGATTGAAGGTTAATAAACAGCTTAACGAAGACTGTTATTGCCTAAAGTGAAATAATTATTAAAGTGATTTATTTGTTAATTTTACTACGGTGTACACTTTTTCCTTTACATTTTTACTAATAAAATAAGATACCGATTTAGCTACACCCTATAAAAAAATTATATAGGTGTCAAAACAATGTACTTTTGCCACAAACAACAAGATTAAAACATTGTGCAATTACTACACTAAAATCGACAAAGAGCCATTTTTATTTTTTTGTTCTCTCAAATACGTCAGCAAAATGCTTATATTTGTTGCGCCATTGGATCAGCCACAGATGCAAGCAAGCCATCACAAGCTAAACGCTCTATTTACTCGTTTGAATCTGTGATGTCTGGAGGAGGTTTGGCAAGCTTGTGGGCCCGGCTTAAACATTTTAACTGACTGCTTTTTTAAGTACTTGTCACCAAAAAATAAAGAACAAGATAATTAAAATAAAGTACACAAGAGATATTGTCCATATCGTCGGCCTCGGATGAATATGGCCTAAGTCACATAGACAAAAGGACATGGCACAAATAACATGGGATTCTGGCTCTCGAACGATTTTTTTTTAAATTTGTGAGTGTTGTTTCTTGGATCAATAAAAATATCTTTTAAATGGGACATTTTTGTGCAGGCCTATAGGTTCGCCCCAAAAATCACTGAAAAGTTTAAGCTTAAGTGTTTATTAATTCCAATATAAACGCATAAAAAGAGTGAAATTTTGACTAAATCCAACGGAATAATATTTTATATATTTGTTTAGAGTTAAACTATTTTGATTTAACATTTAACACATGCAGGGTGTTTCAGTATCGAATAAATAATATGGATTATGCCAACTAAAATGTTAATATCGTGATATACTTGTAAATATTTTCAGAATTAATACATTTCTGACACTTTGTTAGGGTAAATTTTAGTCAAAATATTTTGGTTAATTGTCCTAAATATACAGGGATATTTAGAATTAAAGGTTTTTTTTTGTTTGTCCCCACAAGATATTTTGTGACATATAAAGAGGTACCCAGTTTTAAAATCTGCACATTTTTCTGGTAATTTTTTAACAAAGGTATAATAAAATTAGTTTACGCATAAAATAATTTTCTTGTACACCTACAGGGTGAAGTATCTAGGTGCTTTTATTCACCATGTCTCCTGGATTTACTTATAATTTTAGGATAACTCGTTTTAAAATTGTTTGCCGCACAAATATTTGCTGGTGTAAAATTACTTATTATTAATTTTATATTATTTATTAAATTACTTATTAATTTATGTAATTATTAGCTTAAAATTTCAAATACGCAAAATTAGCTCGCTTTTTTGACTTGGAGTACAAGAAACTGTCAGAAAACTAAAAACTCTGAAGAGTTATACAAATATATCACAAAATTAACATATAACTTGGCACAAACATGTTTATTTCTTCAATACTGGATCACCCTGTATGTGTTAAATAGCAAATCCCATCTCTCTCAGCAAGTATGGAAATTATTTTTTTGTTGGATTTAAATAAGTCAGATTTTTTAGACGTTTAAATCAGTATTACGGAAGAAGGAATCATTTCTCAGTGATTTTTTTGGACCACCCTGTAGGCTTGCACAGGAATGTCCTATGTAAAAGATGTTTCTATTGACCTAAAGAAAAACATACTTAAATTTAAAAAAAATCGTTGGAGAACCAGACTCCCATGTTATGTGTGCCTAAGTTACCTAATTATTTCAAAAACCAGCAATTATTGACGTATAGTGTTTTTTACAATTTCGATGCAGAATTGAATAAAAGACAAAATTTAGCAAAATAAACAGAGCGTTCCGTTTTTAAAAAAAATGTACTTAACAATGAAAACCCCTTTTTCATTGTTAAGTACGACTTATCCTAAAAATAGGGGTATATTCAAGAGACATGGTAAATAAAACCTCTTAGATACTTCACCCTGTAGGTATACACAAAAATTATTTTAGTTATGGGTAGCTTAATTTTATTATACCTCTGTTAAAAAATTGCCAGAAAAATGTGCACATTTTGCTATGTCTTTATATGTCACAAAACATCTTGTGGGAACAAACCAAAAAACAATCTATAAATTTAAATATCCCTGTAAATTTGGGACAATAAACCAAAATAGTTTAACTTAAATTAACTTTAATAAACAGTCAAAAATATATAATATATATATATATATATATATATATATATATATATATATATATATATATATATATATATATATATATATATATATATATATATATATATATATATATATACGAAACCAGAGTAGTGGGGATGCAGTCTTTTTAAATTATTGAAAAGGATTCCTTCCTCAGGACTAACTAAAAATAAAGTTTTTACAATTAGAAAAACTAACCTAAAAACCTTAAAAGATTGAACTCACCAAAGTGGGTTGCTATGTGGGAAACAAGCAATATCCATGCGGATAATCAAGATTTATCTCCATATGTATGTTAAAAACTACATCTTTAAGGAAAAATTCATTTAAAACTTAAAGAGAACCGAAATGGGAACACGCGGAAAGCGCGGTTAAGTTCTGACAGACGTGATCGAATGTTTAAAATTATCTGAATGGATCACCGACATTCGTTACTAGAAAACTTCAATTAGAGAGGATGCGAGATTAATGACATGTGAAAGAAAGATCATTATTCTCGCATCCCTCTATGAAGTTTTCTAGTAACAATGTCGTGATCCATTCAGATAGTTTAAACATTCGATCACTCTGTCAGAACTTTAACCGCGCTTTTCCCGTGTTCCCATTTCGGTTCTCTTTAGAGTTTTAAATGAATTTTTTCCTTAAAGATGAGTTTTTAAATCATATGGAGATAAATCTTGATTATCCGCATGGAATGCTTGTTTCACATAGCAACCCACTTGGTGAGTTCAATCTTTTAAGGTTTTTAGGTTAGTTTTCTAATTGTAAAAACTTTATTTTAGTTAGTCCTGAGGAAGGAGAAAATAATAAACTTTTGAAAGCTTGACAAAACAGAAAAGGGTTTCATTACTAAATCCAGGCCACCAATCCTTTTCAATAATTTAAAAAAGACTGCATCCCCACTACTCTGGTTTCGATATTTTTCTTAACTAGTCAGTCGGACTACTTCCTCTTATATATATATATATATATATATATATATATATATATATATATATATATATATATATATATATATATATATATATATATATATATATATATATATATATATATATATATATATATATATATATATATACAAGTATATCACGATATTAACATTTTAAAGGGCATAATCCATATTATTTATTCGATACTGGACCCCCCGTGTATGTGATAAATGTAAAATCAAAATATTTTAACTCTAAACAAATATATAAAATATTATTCCGTTGGATTTGGACGAAATTTCACTCTTTTTATGCGTTTATATTGAAAATAATAAACAGTTAAGCTTAAACTTTTCGGTGAATTGTCCCATTTAAAGTATGTTTCTATTAATCTAGGAAACAACATACTCAAATTTAAAAAAAATCGTTCAAGAGCCAGAATCCCATGTTATGTGTGCCATGTCCTTTTACGGGAAGGGACAAAACTGTTTCATTTTAATATTTGGCTTGTTAGTCTTTTGAAAAAGAAAATATCGTTCATGTATTAATTTTGTCTTAAAATTTACTTGATCCGTTTGTTTTTATTTGGTCGTGACAACGGTAACTTGGGCCATTTTCCTTTTAATCTGAGCAAGCATGGACTTTAGACATATTTTTTTTTTCTTCCGACCTCTGTATGTATTTACTTATTTTTATACAATTTTTAAGCGATAAGTTAGGTTTGACTTAACCAGGTGGCAGTAAAATCTTACTTTTGGAAAAAACTGGAATTAAGCCATTTTCTTCCGAGGCCAACGATATATTTTCCTATTTGCTCCTTTATTTACTCTTTTTATTTATTGGTTATGCTTTGAATAAAAAAAATTAAAATATATTATTGTGAATCTAAATTAATATATACCCATAGGTTATTGCATCATATGTAATATCATAGACACGAATCTAATATTTTGTGTTTGCCTTATCTCGTGTAGCACGAGCCGATAAAATACTTTTTAAATGACACTAACACTAAGTAATTTTGTCATAAAAACTTTAAACCAAAGTAATAGGTTTAACTCTTTACGGTTCTAGGTAGCCGACCCAGTAATGAAACCATAGTCATGTTTTCTGAGAATAACTTTAAAAGCCGCAGGATTTATATCTTAAGCTTCGCTCTACAACGGTCGGCTTAAATTTATGTTTAGTCTTAAGTATTAATTACTACGTCAAATTAATATCAAAAGGTAAAAGAGAAACAATTTATTTTAGGATGGAAAGAACTCCCGCTTCGGAACAATCAATTAACACCGGGGTGCATAAAGAGTACACGTGAACTTAAAACAGGGCTACCGACAAAGAAGTATGTATATGTAAGTTTTTAGCCTTTATGTGGCCGATATTTAATAAATTTATTTTGGCAAACATGGTATTCGTCTGAAACTTATATATTTACTACTGCCATAAAAAATAGAGACATTAGAAAAATATTTAAAAATCAAAAAAAATAAATCAATCGTTTTATTACGACTAAATTACACAATACATTTTTATAACAAAAGTATTAAAAGGGTATTAAAAATTATCATTTAGCAAGTCGGCTACCGTTGTCAAGATGAAATTAAAAGAAAAAAATTAAACTAAAAAAAAGACAAAAAAGGTAGTATGGTGTGATAATGGATTTTAAGTTTACCTGAATTTACTTCAGCATCAAGCATAGGTAACTATGCATTATTGAAATTAACAGATATTGATGCTACACATTTATCTTTATTTGATAAACTAAATGCACTTTCCTTTGTTTTACGTTTTTTTTTTAACATTATAAGATCTCCAGTAACAAAAACAAAACCGTACAATATAAACAAATCGTCATAAAAAGTATAAAAGCTTTCAGAATTTTTAAATCAAAATTAAGATTCATTCTTTCTTTTAATTTCCGCTAGACAACGGTGGCCGACTTGCCACCGAAACGTGAATTTTGATTTGTGTTTTTTGGGTTTCTTTTCTTCCTTTTTGTTGCAGGTGATCTGCAAGTTCATAGGAGTCAATGGGGCTAAGCAGGCTCAGCTCGCTATACCCCGGCACCTGGACTGAAGTGGTGCCATTTTTTAGAAAATTTCAAAGCCCAAAGGAAACATATCAAAACATGAATCCGCCACAAAACTATAGAACATATTTACATTATATGTAATATTTAAATTACCAGATATTGATGCTAAAAAATAATCTTTATTTAATAATAAATATACAAGCTGTTTCCTAACTACGGTACCAAACATTAAAAAATAGTAATTTTTTAGGCCGTTTTATGAAAAAAAGTTTTTATGAACATATTTGGTCTGAAATTACTTCATTTTTGAGATACAGAGCGTTAAAGTGACACAAAAAATTAAAAATGTTTGCCACTAACTTTTGTAAAGTTTTTATATTTTTTCCGATTAAGCATCTGACAGTTCAAGTTTTTGATTTCCTGGGTTTTTCTCATATCTAGCTTCGTTTTTGAGAAAAAAAGAAGCCATTCTATTGTATATCATAAACATGGAAAAAACATACTTTTTAGAATGAGTTAAAGTGGCTTCACTTTTTTTTAAACGAAGCTAGATATGAGGAAAAAAAGAGAAAGTTGCATTATTAGTGGCTTCATCGAAAAAAACTATAAAAACTACAGAAGAAGTTGGTGACGTACTTTTTTTCAATAATATTAGCTGTGGTGCCCACTAAGACGCCACTAGACCCAATATTTTTAAACTAGTTAAAGCTAAATAAGCGCCGTTTTACTTTAAATAACTTATTAAATTTTAACCAAATCGGTTTTGGAATGTTTAGGATATTTATTTTAACTTGAATGTCTTGTATCTCAGAAACAAAGCAACTCCGGGCATATGTTCATAAAAACTTTTATTTATATAACGACCTAGGGAATCACCCTCTGAAGTTTCGTACCGTTGTTAGGAAACACCTTTTTTAAACAAATTTCCGTTCTTAAAATACTAGAAGCGTTCGAGTTTATTATGTGATATGTGATGGTTAATCAAATGCACGTTGACAGAGTTTTGATTTGTCAAATTCTGTGCTTTTAATATATATTATGTTTTAGTTTTATTTTTGTTACTTAAAATCTAAATATTTCTTTTTACAATTTTAAAATGTGCATATAATTTTCTTCCTAATAGGGGATGAATGTATCCCCTTGTAGGGATGGTTTGGTTAAAAGTTAACTCAAAAAATTTAATAAGGACTCTTTTATACACTTGCATTAAAAATACGAAGCTTAAACTTTTTTGACTAATCTTATATTTTATTTATTTTTCCTGATAATGTGAGTGTCTTTACCCTTAATTTTAGGGGTGGTTTATCATCATAACTTACTCTGAACGCTGGTTTAATGTTAATTCATATCATATTTGAGATATCCTAAAACATCTAAATTTCTTTACAATTTTATGTTGTATCTGATTTTCTACATTTTGGGGGATGAATATACCCATAGGCGTGCGCAGGGTAAAGCTGGTGTGGGTGCCGAGATAATAATAATAATAATAATAATATGAATAATAATGAAATAAAAAAAACCGGACTCAAGATGTTAGAGCTGCGAAGACCGAGCTTAGATGCAATTACAGGCGACGTTTACGGAGAATTTGGGAATCCGAATTATCTGGAATAAATAAGGTCCTTGCTACCAACATGCTAGCAGTGCCTGTATTGCTTTACTCTTTTGGAGTGGTTAAGTGGACGCGAAAGGAATTGCGCGAGCTGGACGTCAGCACACAAAAAATGATGCATCTTCACCGTAGCATCCACCCGCGCTCATCAACATCCCGTATTTACCTCCCACGCCACCAGGGAGGTGGTGGCCTTTTAAGCTTAGAGTGTATGCACGATCGACTGGTTTTGAGTCTTGCTTGTCAGGTTGCCAATAGTACTGATCCACTGATGCAACTAGTAAGAGCACACGAAATAGCTAATGTTGGAGCGTTTCTATTCAAGGCAGTGGAGCGAGCAGTGGAGCGAGCATCGGAGAAATTCGGTCTTAGATTTGCAATAGATCCAAACGACGACCAGTCACTTGTAAGACTTGAGTCTAAAGCCGTAAGAACTGCAGTTAAAAGAGCAGAGCAGCAGATGCTTTTAGAAGATCACATTAATAAGCTGCAACACGGAGTATTTTACCGAAACATAGAAACACTTAATCTATCTCGAAACCTCACGTTTGGGTTTTTAAAATCTGCTGAGCTCAAGTCTGAGACCGAGGGTTTCTTACAAGCATGCCAGGATGGGGTGATAAACACATTGGTATACCGAAGTCAGTTTTCTAACATTCCTGATACTGCTTGTCGACCTTGTCGACAGCAACCCGAAACACTAATGCACTTATTGTCAGCTTTTCCAGTGCTTGCTGTAAGTGGTTACATCCACCGACTTGATGCGCTTCGGGTACTTTATTATCACCTTAGACATTATTACGGCATCGACGAAACAGCAATTTTGCCATTTGCTCCCGGCGATATCGAGGCACTAGTGGAAAATGACAACTGTCGCATATATTGGAATTATGCATTCCCAACTACGCATCAAATTCGCGCCAATAAACCTGATATTTTTCTCCTTGATAAAAGGAATAACTCTATGTATGTGATTGAGTTCTCCGCCCCAGCGGAAACTAACATCGATATAAAGGAAAGGGAGAAACAAGCCAAATATCAGGATCTACTTGGCGAACTTCGGAGGCTCTACCCGGAGTATAACGTGCGATTGGTTGTCCTGATTGTCGGCGTTTTGGGGGGCATAAAGGAAAATGTGTTGGGGGAGTTAAGTGTATTCCCACATGCCAAAATTCACCCGAACAACTGGTGATAAAAATGCAGAAATCTGTTGTCCTTGGGTCCCTTCGTTTACTGCGGCAAATGAATTTGGCCGAAGATCACTGACCGAGCGGACGCGAGGAGTGGTCTTCGATACGGATGGCCTTCCGCATGACGCCCTATGGGTTCGGAGCCATGGGAAACGTCATGTCGGATGTTTATTTAATAATAATAATAATGAAGTGAATAAAACTGGATACGATACATTTCATACATTTGAATCTAAGGATTGTAATTTTTAAATCGAACCTTATCAAATAATAATTTTCATATTTTAAATACAGTAATCTTTTTCAGCCTAGTGGAGGTGCCACGGCACTCACGGCATCCACTGTGCGCACGCCTATGAATATACCCCCTTGCAGGGGTTGTTTTGGCTAAACGGAAACTCGAAAAATCTAGTTACACCTGCTTTACACACTTGGATCAAAAAAATACGACGCTAAGACTTTTTTTGAAAAAGCTAGATTTTTTTTTTATTTTTTCTCATTGATAAGGGTGGTTATACCTTTAAAAAAGGATAGTTAATTATCATATATATTTATTCCTTATTGGAAATGCCCTGAAAAATCGGATTGTTTTTGAAATTATTAAGTTTCATATGATTTTATATATTTTAGGGGATGATTGCACCCCCACCTAGTCCATGGGGGTTGGTTTATATCCTTGTAAGAAATAAAGATGTATTTTTTTATTTTTTTAAGGTCCATTTAAAACTAAAATCGCAGTAAGAATAACTTTTCATAGCACTGCTATTTTTGCAATTCTACAGATTTGGCGACTTTCCAACCCCTAAATAGGGGTGAATTTAAAAATTCGCAAAAATCGAAAAGCAATGCTTATCCTAATTGTTTTTATGGAGTAATTGGGTACAAAATACATGTTTGCATGTCTTTTCGTCACCTCTCTGAATTGTGAAAAAACAGGCAGTTTTTGAGCGATTTTATTACCTATTTCTTAAATTTTATTGGATAAGCCAACAGTCGAGGCTCTAGGATTACCAAAAATTTTTATTTAACAAGTGAGACATGGGAAAAACACCAAATATATACCAGATGCTGTTGGCTTTGGGGGGTAAAGAATATTTACAATTTGAAATTTGCCAAAAAAGTTGTTTTTTTGATAGCCTTCCCAAGAAAAAATCGGACTTTTAAAAGCAAATCTTTTATTTGTGATTTTTTGTTTATTTGATCAAATTTTATTGATAAATCCCAAAGTTCGCAAAAATATTTATATGTTTCTAAAAACCATGGCCGGTTGAAATTTTTTCAATCAATAATTTTTTTATGCAAATATTTCAGAGGCTACCTATTTTAATAAAATGCATATATTTTCACAAAATTTGGAATTTGACAATAAAATTTAATCCAATTTATGAAAATAAAACAAAAAGTGGATTTGCTTTTTAAAGTACGCTTTTTCCGCGGTGGGCTAGTAATAAAAAACAACTTAATTTTGCAAATTTAAAATATTTTTTTTTATCAAAGTGTTCTATTTAACGTTGGTATATATTTGGTGTAGGTCCCATGTCTCACTTTTAAGATTAAAATTTTTGAAAATCCTTGAGCCGCCACTGCAAGCAAGCTGTATCGTAAAAATAAATAATAATATTTTGACTTTGTCTTTAATTTGTGAAAGAAATTATTTATAAAATCAATCTACTCTATCTTTTAAAAATTCTTTTTCATTTTCTATATTTTGATCAAAAAGTTCTTTACTAAAAAAGTTGTTTCAGATAATATTTTTTGTTTTTTATATTCTCTTAAATATTCCCTAAATTTAAGATAATAATTTATTCAGGAATTTATTTAATACTTACTAAGTAGGCTAAAACAAATATAAGGTAAGAAGTATAAAGACCAAATTTGTTTATGAATTAAAATTACTGAATACCTTACCTTCTTTTATTTCAATGTTAAGAAATAAAAATTTGGCACTGTGTTTATTTTTCTAAAAACTTTTTATTTACTTGTTTACGAAAGGTATAAAATTCCGGAATTTATTATTTTTTTTTACTTTATTAAATATAATAAAAATAAAATAGATTGCCTGCAAATCTAATTTCCTTTTTGATTTAATATATAATTTTTAGAATAAATATTAGGTTCTACTAGGTATATAAGTTCTAAAAGAGGTCTGTTTGTTATTTAGAAATAGTGTACACTATTTTACACTTTTTACTCAAGCAGTCTAGTCGAATTTGTATTTTAGGAGTGTGTGTCTACCAAAAGTGTAAAATAAGGTAAACTATTTCTGAATAACAAACTGACCTATAATTAACCTTCCAATACGCACTTTGCATTGACAATTAAAACGCAGTTTAAATTTACAGTCCGCAACAAATTACCCAACTAGTCCCACCAAATCGGACCACGCAAATGTAGGTCTTCCAATGAAACTGCCTCCTTTAAAAAATCTGACCAATGTATGAAATTTTAATGGGAAAGTATTTGTTAATGTTGACGTGGGGGTCCCCTCCAGCGATTCGTCACCAGATCTTGGTTCAGTCTAGGAGTCTGGCGCCTGTAAGTCGCACTCTTCAGTAAATTTTCTCTTTACACCTTGCCTATTGAAGCAAAGTATATTATACCGCGAGAGTGTAATTAACAAAGAATATTATAGTTCCACTATAGAAAAACCATCCAGTGTTAAAATTTTGAATCTCCTATGGAAGCAGACTTTTCGAGCCTGCTTCCATCGAGCCAGCACGCGACCGGGCGCCTGACCGCGTTGCCAAATTGTTTGCCGTTGGAAGCTGGCTGCTAGGCTAGCTCCGTCGACTATGAGTTTAATAATATTATAATATATTTTGTTTTGTGACCGCCGTCGCGCACTCTCACAGTATCGATGTACACCTGCGCGGGAATCGACGGACTTAATACTGTTTAATAATATGGCTTCGAATGCTGGCAATTTATGCCAATATTATGATTGCAGACGAAGTAGAAGAACGGACAATGTTCGATTATTCAGATTTCCCTATAAAAATCAAGCCATTTTAGAACAATGGATGATTATAAATGCTTTTAAGCTTAGTTTTAAAAAAAAAAATAATATTTCAATATCAAATATTTATTTCTTCTACCGGGTGGCCGGGTGGTGCATCGCCAAGCTGGCCATTGGAAATCTCATGTTAATTAACACTTCCAAATATTATGGTTTTCCTGTACAGGGTAGCCCACCGTACACGCGTCGGTCTAAGCTATGCATTTTTTTGCTTTTTAAATAAATGCAAAATCATAAAGAGCACATTTTAAAATTAACAAGCAAAAAAGCGTTTAAAACAAATTATTGAAAACTTTTTAAAAATATTCCATAGCGAACCAAAAAAAAAAAGTTTAATGAACGTTTTTTGTGGTAGTTTTAAAACTCGAAGGACCAAAAACTTATTTTTGCGGACTTTGAAAAAACGTTTTGTAAACGTATTTTAAGAAGATTTTTAAAATATCAATAAAAATCGTTTAAAAACGTCTCTTTTAAAATCATTTTATAAACATTTTGGTACGGATCTAAAAAAACGTTTAATGGACGTTTTTGTTGTAGAGTTTTAGACCAGCCACTTTAACTTGTTCTAAAAACGCCCTTTGACTTTTTATTAAAACATATTTTTGCGTAAACGTTTTTATACAAAAGTTATAAGTTTACTTACAAATAAGGTCATTTAAATCGCATATTTTAACCCTTAAGTGCTGACCTCCAATTTTAGAACATAAGCACTGATGTGGCGTCTACGGGACTACGCAAAAACTTTGTTTTTTTTTTGAAAAAGTTAAAAAATAGTTAATAAAAATTAGTGATATATATTTAGTACATATCTTAAGATAAGAAAAATGCCCTAAACAAAATAAAAAGGAAAGGGGAAAAAAGGTTTTGGTAAAATAAATATCAAACATATTTTCATTTTAAAAATGCTAGTAGTCTGTGGGACGACCCTCAAGGAAGGTAGGTAGGTTTAAAGTGAGTGGGTATAACACCCTTTCACCCTTAAGGTACTTAAGGGTTAAATGCAACACCCTGTGTTAAACTAGCTAATTAAATTTATAATTTAATTGTCTATCAATCAGTAGATGGGTTCCCTATCTAAATGTAATAGTTTTCCTGGTACCCAGACTTTTTATTGGTTTGACCATGAATAAACAAAATTTTAGATTTTTTCATTTTTTATATAAAAAAAAACTTTTATTAGCAAAGAATGTAATTTTTTGCTGTTTAGATAAGTCAAACATATTATTTTTAATTGTTGGAAAAAAATTTTGAATATTAAAAGCAAACTTATTATTGTATTTTAAGAAAAAGTAATTGTAGTGTTTATATAGGGCGGTAGGTTTATCAACGAATAACATTATTAAAAGATGCACAAAATTTGCCAATTTTTTTAAATGCATAGAGTTAATTGTTTTTAAATTTAGGAGCACTCGTGGAGTTATGGCAACAGCAGGCTTTATCACTCTATAGCGACCTAAAACATTGGAATTTTGGTTATTTATGGTCAAACCCAAGAATTGTTAACCACAGAGGATGTCCAGATAGATTGCATTTTTTCTGCCAACTAACCAATGCTTGTTACGTTACGTTACGTTACCAGAAGTCCCTCAAAAAAATTTTTGTGCAATCGCAGTGAGCTTGGATGGCTTGGCGCCGAACATTTGGTGACGTCACAAACCGGCAGAATTTTTTATCCCTGAGCCGGCCATCCTTTGTATTTGAAAATTCTTAGGTCAAACCAATAAAAAGTCTATATAGCATCAAAAAAGTGATTTACATTAGGTACAGGAAACCCAAATACAGATTGATAGACAATTAAATTTGGAATTTAATTAGCTACTTAAAAACAGGATTTTCTATATAAAATAAGCGAGTTAAACGGCCCTATTTGTAAGTGAATGTCAAAATATTTTTCTGCTACCCAGAACAATACTAATATACAGGGTGGTCCTTTTAAAGTGTTATAATCCAATATACGAAAAACGGCTTGGTTGAGGGACCCTTTTTACCAGCATACGTAACTTTGTAACTCTTTTCAGTTTTTGAGGGTGGGTGGTAACTTTTAAATGGTAAATGGAAAAGTGTAGTTCTTTCCAGATTCATAATCCCAAAAAAATCTACTTTTAGTACAGGCAATGAGGCAATTTGACTAGGAATTTTTTTGTACTGCATGAATTTTTCTGAAATTTTTACAGAAGGTAGGGAATAGCCCAAGGATCAAAGTTTATATCATGCCGAGGTGTGCTTTTATCCTGGGGGTGGTTGCCACCCCATCTTGAGGGTGTAAATTTTTTATTAAATTTTAACTACAGAAATCAATAAAGAAAGTAATTTTAAATAAAAAGTGTTTCATACATTTTTTTCGTAAAACTAATATTTTTCGAGTTATTCGCGATTGAAAGTAAAAGTTTTTCGACGAAAAAATCAACGTTTTTAATGGGTTTTTCACGAATAACTCTAAAAATATACCTTTTGTCAAAAAAACTGAAAAGAGCAAAATTGTAGCTTATAAAAAAAACTGGATAAAAATGTTTTTTTTTATAATTTCTCTACAACCAATACAGACCGAGCTACGGCTTGTTTATGGTTAGCTTTTGTTCGTCAAATGCTAAATTTGAAAGATTCAAAGTCAAATAGCGAGAAAAGTTTGCATTTCTCAAGGAAAACATATAAAATCTTTTTTAAAGTATATAATAAGACCTTTCTTTTAAAAACAAAAAAAGAGTTTTTATCATGAAAATTGAGCGAGGTATGATAAAAATAAAGTAGGTCCCTAGTTTTTTCTACAAAAAGATCATTAAAAACAACCCCCTAATTTCCTTCTTAATTAAAATAGATCTGTACCCTTCTGTGATTCTTTTTATATATGTATTATTAATACATCCTAAAGGTTTAATCAAATTGAAATACTTAATTTTAGAAAAATTGGAACTTAAAGTGAAAAACGATTTTCCACAATTTCGTAAAAATGGCCATTTTCTTCAAAATAACTCCAACAATACTGGGGATACAAAAAAAAAATTAACGAATTATAGCTTTTTTGATAACAAAGACTTTTCATTTCATAGATTTTTCTGTACAATAAATATTTGGCCAGATATGGCCGTTTAAAGCCTCTATTTACGAGCGAGCACCACCTTATTCTAGTCCTTTAAACTCATCCCATTTTAAAACTAAAGGATTAAAAAGGATTTAATTTACACAGCCTTGTAGCTCTTTAAAAGCCCTACAAAAATTATTTTAAAAAAAGTTTCAATCATTAAAACTAAAGGAACTATATTTAAAAAACCAATCAACTTTTTTTTCGAAAAATTCGCAAGCCCACTTCGGAGCATAATATTCTATAAAACCGGTATACTTTATACTTTTACCGGTATAATTTTTGTATGCAATTCTACTTTTTTTTTCCTATTTATATCTATTATATTGGTTTATAAGAATTGTTAGAGGTGGCTTTTAAGGATTGAAAATTTGCAAAAGAATAAAATTGGTAATATTTCAGGCAGTAATATTTTTATTTATTAAATCTGTCAAGCTATTAATTTTTTGGGGATAAATCTTTTTTTTTTAAATTAAGCTATAATAAGGGTTGATTTATAAGGGTCGAAAAGTTGCAAAATGAAATTAGTACATATTTTAAGCAACAACATTCTAAAAGTAAAGCTACTTAATTCCAAATTTTAATAAAAATTGAAACTGTACAAAAAAATTCGGAGGTCAAACACCTTTTTTCTTCCTATCCACTGTACTATTTAGGATCAACGCATAATTTAATGTCAATGTCATTATGATGAATTCAACAAAATTATGAGAAGTGCAACAGAAAAAAATAAAAAATTTTTATAAATATATGGGTGTTCAAATTGACGGCCATTTTGTTCTAAGCATTTATCAAACTTTTTCAATATGGCCGTTATTTTAAACACCTATTAAAATTAAATGGTTCCTATTTTTTTCTGTTACACTTCTCTTAATTTTGTTAAATTCACCATAGTAACATTGATAATGAATTATAAGTTGTTTCTAAAGTAGATTTTTTTAGAGCATACGAATCTGGAAAGAAATCACATCTTTCCATTTACCTTTCACAAGTTACCCTCCACTCCTAAAAAGTATGATGTTAAAAAATGTCCCCCAAGGTCCCGTTGCATCACTTCAAATTTGAATTTTTAATAAGCCCCTCTCTCTATATTAGCTTGTAATACTTTTAAAGAACCACTTTTTACATAGTAGGCTTTATGCAATTAACAAATTAAGATTAAAAGTTCCTATTTAAATTTCATTATAACTGACGTATTATATCTGGATATTGTATTTTAGGAAATGTTCCGCTTGTGGGACTTAGTGGTAAAGTTTTAGGAAATAATAATATTTGCGACCCACATTTTACAGAAAATGATTTCAAAACGAAAAAGAAAAAATTAAAAAACTCAGTACCAAAAAAGTACATAGAGAACAATCTACTAGCTTAAAAGTTAAAACTTTTTTACTTTATATATAACCTATATATTTAAATTTTGTAAATGGACATTGGAAAAAAATAAAAAGAGAAGTTTTCAACAAAAATTAAAAATCTTAAACACCAATAAAAAGTCTATTTTGATAAATAACAATTTAACTCTGTAATATAATATAATGCAGCAGATTTTTAAAGTAATTATTTTTTGGTACTATATCGCTTTACCTATATATTTTAATAATACAACCTTATCGTTTTTATGACGTGATGGTCATTTTTCCACAGTGTTTATTGCTTGATTAAATTAAGCTTTGTTTTGACTTTGATATGATATGATATGTGTCACACCTCAAAACGGATTAATAATTAATTTATCCAGTATTAAACACTGCGGTGCCAATGGTTATAAGTGGAACCTTTATATTCTTTAGCTATTTATACCATGTAAAAGTACCTACTTAAATACTTCACATTGGCAACGCCGCGTCTAATTTTGCTCGCAAGGCGAGGGTTACCGCGCAAAAAAATATTTTATCCGAGAGCATTGATATCTCCACACCGATTAAATGTGTTCCATTTAGATGAGCTATCTATTCGTAGTAGTATCAATCTTTGGTAATTAATAAGCTTGGTTTACGTAACGCATAGATTACTTGTGCCAGTTTTTTATAGTAGTTTGTTTTCATTAAGTTTAGCTTGTTAAATAAACTTGAGAAAATGTGTTTTAGAAAAAATATAAATTTAAAAAGATTGTCATAAGTTGTTTATTTTAAACAACTTTTGTTTTACTAATATTTAGTGATATTTACCACTACGCTAAAATATTTATTTTGAATATAAATAGTTTTGGACGAGTTTTTAGGCAAATTGTTTTGCGTTAAGAGTGAACTGTTTATTTCTTCAGTGGACGAGACTATAATTATATTTGGGTGAAAAACTTAAACGCACATATTTTTAAAATCATAGAGTAGACTGGGCAGAAGCTCGTACTTAACAAAAAACCGCTGGTATCTCTGCCAATTTTAAAAATTCTAAAATAAGTTTTTTTTTCGTTGTGTAAGTCAAATATATACCCACCTTTTTTAATTTAAATAATGAAAACAAAAATTATTATTTTTATGTTTAAAAAAATGTAAATTAGGAATTTTGCCCCATTGGGTCGGCTAAAAGTCCTTCGTGTATCGGGCAAAAGTTCTATACCTGGAGTAAAAGTCCTGAGCAAATATGTTTGTTTTAGAAAATGTTTTTATTAATAGATAATAAAAGTCGGTGGATTTTCTTTTAAACAGGGTGGCGCATTGGGTATTAGCGGTTTTTAGAGTTCTATTATGGATATACTAATGAAACGACCAAGGTCAAAACATTTTTTTTTATTACACATATAATGCAGTTTTACAACAAAAATTATTTTTTAAAAATAATGTCTTTTAAATGGCCATCACGTTTTTCTAAACATTCCTGAAGTCGTAATTGAAAATTCTCTTTAACTCGTAGCAGCCTATCCTGGTGTATTGCTCCGATTTCTCGAGTAATGTTGTCTTTTAAAGTTTGTAGCGTATAAGATCCATTTTCGAAAACCCTAGCTTTTAAATATTTCCATAAGAAAAAATCAGGTCTGGTCAAATCTGGTGACCTCGGCGGTCGATTAAAATCACCATAGGGGGATTTAAGTCGTCCAGGGAACATGTTTCTTAGAGCAGCCATGCGCAGTAAGCTTGTTGCTCCATCTTACTGGAACCATAAGACTTTATTTTCTACCCCCAGTCACTGCAGTTCAGCAGGTAAAAAAATTTGGAGCATTTCCAAATACCGTTGAGAAGTTACAGTCACTGTACCGTAATTTTCTTCAAATAAGTACGGGCTTAGGATTCCGAATGCAGACACACCACACATACATTGAGGTAGTTCAGCAGCCCAGTACTTTTACCACGTCTTGGAATGTTATATTCTTGCCGAAACTATCGTTACAACTCAATAAAAACTCCGATTGGTGATATGCCTTAACGCAAAAGCTGCGTTGATTGACTGGCCACGTATCCATGGCTACTAAACCGCATTACATGCGGAATATTTTAGACATTTGAATGTCCTCTCCCCTTTAATCATATTTGGACAGTGGCGTCTCAAAAATCGTAAATAACAATTGAGCCACCCTGTATAAACACAAGTTAGCTCTACACAAAAAATAGTGCTAGAAACAAAATAATTAGTGTACGGTAAAGTAATTTATTAATATGTAAAGAAAATCAAGGTAACACGAACAGAATTAATAAAAACTAAAATACAAATTAAAGTTTAACGGCATAAGACACATAGAAATTTTTCAGATTTATAAGTTTTGTACACATCTCATGCCACCACCTATTGCACAGATAACACTGGACCAACCGACAGAATATAAATAATTTCCGAAACCTTTTTTGACAAAGAGGGCAATTCACTGCTTTATCTTTACTTTTTCTTTCACTTTCTGTTTGAGAAAATAAACTTCCTTTTAAATTTTTAATTATTTTTCCGTCCCTTTTTTCTTTCTGTTTTTAATTTTTGTGCATGTTCGTTTTCCAACTATTAGTCCTTTCCTTGTGGACTTTTGCCCCGATCCTTTATATTTTAAATGTCTTTTTTAATAGATGGCAACGTCTGGAATATTGGTAAACACAATAACAAGATAAGATAACTTATCAAAAGAGCAATCGATTCTACACTACAGCATTTGAATATAACTTTTAATTCAGGCAGTACTCCTTCAATAAGCTACTGCAATTGTCCTTCGCTTATATTTCGAACATTTTCCTTAAACCATGTAGTGGTATTCCACTGCACACTGACTCCACAGGTTAAAAGAGGCAACGAAAAACGCCGCCGGCAGAGGTGGCAACGCTGCTTATCCCGACAACATCACGTTACCACGCCATGCTTACCCATTGTATTTTTCTGTGTCATTGGCTCCGCATATAGCTCGTGTTTTTTTTACAGAATCTAGCTAAAAATATTAGTTGTTGTGCTAAAAATGCCTAAAAGACCGAGGAATAGTAGTGTAGATAGTGTAGTGTTAGATAAGAAGAAACGGAAGTATGAAAAACTGCAGAAAAAGTTAGAAAAATTGCGAAATGAATTACTCTCAGATGCAGAATGCAGCGATAGTGAACAAGGTACGTCGTACTTTTATGCTAGGGTTTTATAAATACAAGTAGATTTGTACGAAAGCAGAGGGTACTTTTTAGTAGCCCACCAAATCTTTATGATTTTTTATGTTCTGCTTAATAGTCTATTTACATAGGACTAAATAAATTTACCTAAATTGGCCTAATTTGGCCATTTGAATTTTGTTCATTTTCCTGTCTAAAACAGCTTTGTACTGACCTTGTTACGATACCCAATTTGAAAAAAAATCATATGTGGGTTATGGGTACTTATATAATATGTAGTAGCCCAATAACATTTAAAATATCAAAAGAAAAAGAAAAAGCTTGAATTGTTTTATTTTTTCTTTTTAGATGGGGAAGGGAATAACTTAGTGGTCACTCAGGCAGTAATCCATGATCCCCCTATAGAAAATACAGAGAGTAGTATACAGTTAGTCCAAAGTGACCCAGAAGATAATATAACAGATGATTTTCTTCCTTCTAACTCTCCAATTATTATGAACCCTATAGAAACAAATGAAAATGTTATATCGACGGCACCAGAACCTGAAATTACAGTGCTGGACTTGTTTGGGGAGGATCCATTGAAAAATAAAGAAAATGGCCCTGACATTTTACCAGACTTGGCAAAAAGAATTAATAATTCTTTGGCGAAAGGTTTTGATAAAGAACTGATTTCGAAATTAATAACAAAACATCCCCCAGCTGCTAATTGCAGTGGTTTGGTACCCCCAATTCTTAACCCGGAAATTGCAGGAGCATTTAAGAATAGGGATAAAATTAGGGAAGACAAATTTCTTTTCTCTATGCAAGAGACTATTGCAGCTAGCATTATGGCTCTTTACAAAGAAACAAAGATAGCTTTAGATACAAAACGGAATGTGGAACTCCTAGCAGATTCAACTAAATTAATTTTGGAAACCTTTCACAAAATATCACTTCATCGAAGGTATTTGTTAAGCCCTTTTTTAAACGTAAGATATAAGAAAATGTTGGAAGAACAACCAATAGATAAATTTCTCTATGGAGAAAATTTATTGGAAAGCTTAAAGCAGACCCAGGCTTCAAAGTCAGCAGCTTTGCAAGTTAGGTATGCATAGTTATTTAACCTAGACCTTACCCACATTAACCGAACAAAATAATTTTTGTAGTCTTGGTTAATTCAAAACCTATATAAAATATATATTTTGTTTAGAATTTTCATTTATTTTTAAGCTCCATCATGAAGCCAAAAACAACTAAATTTACTTCTACCACTCAACGCCGTATAGGAGGTGTAAGTAGCAGCTATACCCCTCAACCTACTTCGAGCTCCAGACCTGATACTCGCCATTTAAACTACAATGTCCCTTCGAACAAACCAAGGATGAAAATAAGCAATCGAGTAATCAACCCTCCACAGAACAGGTTCAGGAATCCCAGCAATTACCAGTCCAATCAAGGGAGGACAAACAGGAGACCCCAATAGAGGTAAACAAAATGGAAGCCGGTAAAATTGTTTACTTTTTGAATGAATGGCAAAAAATCACTAATAATAGCAACATTTTACAATGGGTGCAGGGTTATAAATTGTGTTTTATAAAAACTCCTTACCAGCAAAGCGCACCTACAGTTGTCTTTAACGTAAAAGATTCTGATTTATATGATTTGGCAATAAAAGAATTAATTGAAAAAGGCGCAATATCAGCTTGCAAACACAAACAGGGTGAATTTCTTTCCTCATATTTTTTGGTACCAAAGTCTGGAGGGGGATATAGATTTGTTTTAAATTTGAAAAAGCTTAACTGCTTTATTAGGGCACCTCACTTTAAGCTTGAGGATTACAGGTCAGTCTTAAGATTACTTTATAAAAATTGTTTTATGGCGAAAATCGATCTAAAGGATGCTTACTTTGCAATAGCCATTGATCAAAATTTTAAGAAATATCTAAGATTTAAATATAAAAATATTTTATATGAATTTAATGTGTTGCCATTTGGTTTAAATATTGCCCCTTTTCTTTTCACAAAATTGTTAAAACCGGTGGTAAGCTACCTAAGATTAAGAGGTTTTTTCTCTGTTATTTTTTTAGATGATGTTCTATTAATTTCGGATAGTTATGCTGCTTGCCAAGAAAATGTAACTGCAACATCTCAATTATTATCAGGATTAGGGTTTACCTTAAATTTAGAAAAAAGTATCTTGGAACCATCTCAAAAAATCACTTTTCTAGGATTTACTTTTGATTCTGTAAATTTAGAATTTTTTCCCCCAGATGATAAAAAAGAAAAAATAATTAACAGTGTTAAGCACTTAAAAAATAAGAAGCACTGTAAAATTCGAGTTTTTGCAGCTCTAATAGGCCAACTTGTTGCTGTTTGTCCAGCTGTGAAGTATGGTTGGCTGTATTTAAAACATTTGGAAAGAGAAAAGTGGCTGGCTCTTTCCAAATGTAATAATAACTATAACCTAAATATGTCAATTCCTGAATATTTAGAAGGTGATTTTAACTGGTGGATTAATTCTTTACCAACAGCTAAACAAAATATCAAGGAGGGTAATTATGTTCTAGAGATTTTTAGTGACGCTTCTCCAATAGCATGGGGGGCGCTTTGTAATAATCAGAAAACTCATGGGTTTTGGAATGTAGAACAACAAAAGTTTCATATAAACCGGTTAGAACTTATTGCAGCTTTTAACGGTCTAAAATGTTTTTCAAAAACTTATACTAATTGTAACATTTTGCTACGGATAGATAATACCACCGCAGTGGCTTGCATTAACAAAATGGGCAGTGTTCAATTTACTCATTTAAATCAAATATCAAGAAAAATTTGGCAATATTGTGAAAATAAAAATATTAAAGTGTTTGCATCTTACATAAAGTCAAAAGAAAATGTGATTGCTGATTTGGAATCTAGATCTTTAAATGTAGAATCAGAGTACTCTTTACATAATAAGTATGTAAACTTAATTTTTAATCAATTTGGGGAACCCGAAATTGATTTATTTGCAACCGAGTTAAATAAAAAATGTAATCCATATGTCTCATGGAAACCTGACCCTGGTTCCAAGTTTGTGGATGCTTTTACCTTAGATTGGGAGAAATTTAAATTTTATGCTTTCCCTCCTTTTGCTGTCATCTCTAGAGTTTTGGACAAAATAATAAATGATAAGGCTGAAGGAATTGTCGTAGTGCCTGAATGGCCTAATCAGCCTTGGTATCCGCTCTATAATAAACTAGTATTAGGAAATAAATATTTATTAGGTCCTAAAAAAGATTTAATATTATCTCCTTTTAGATCACCCTACCCAGGTTATCAGCACCTTATCCTGGCTGCAGCTCTTTTATCAGGGAAGCTTTTTTAAAGAAAGGCATTCCGGAAGAGGCGATCCCGATCTTGTTGGCATCAATTGCAAAGGAAACACTTAAGAAGTATGACACAGTCTTTAGTAGATGGTGGGTTTTTTCCACCAAAAATAGCATTGATCCTTATTCCTATAACTTAACAGGTATTTTAAACTTTATTAAAGGTATATTTGATAGGGACTATTCATTTAGCTCGATTAACATTCATAGATCTGCTCTTTCTCTTTTCATGACCATTCCTGAGAATGATTCAAATGTTTTAAAAAAGTTTTTCAAAGGGCTTTATAATCTCAAACCTCCTAAGCCAAAGTACAAATATACATGGGACCCATTGCCTGTACTGTGTTACTTACAGAAACTATACCCTCTGGAAGGTCTTTCATTAGAAAAGCTCACTTATAAACTCATTATGTTAATTGCCTTAACATCAGCTCACCGTTTACAGACAATATCTCTGATAAAGATTGAAAATATTATATTTAGTCAAAATGTCGTGGAAATAAGAATTCCCGATAAAATAAAGACTTCTCGGAAACATAAGGAACAGCCTATTTTACGTTTTCCCTTTTTTCGGGAAAAACCAGAGCTTTGTGTGGCCTCGGTTATTTCTCGTTACTTAGAAGTAACAAAAACATTGCGCAATCCTTCAGAAGTAAGATTAATTTTAACCATAAAGAAGCCACACAAAGCTGCTTCAACTCAAACCTTAAGCAGATGGTTAAAAAACATTTTGTTAGCTTGTGAAATCGATACAAATATTTTCAAAGGATATAGTTGTCGTCATGCCGCCACTTCTGCTGCGGCTAGAGAGGGACTCAATATTGAAATAATTAGGGAAACGGCTGGCTGGACGAAAAATTCTGAGATGTTTAATAAATTTTATAATAAACCTCTGGCTAAAGATTATACAACATTTGCCAAAACAATACTGTCTACCTCTAATAGTTAAGACTTGTACTTTATTTTTAATTTGTATGTTTAGTTTTGTAAGATCCTGCCCCCTCTAGGATCTAACTCTAGTAGTTACTCATTTTTGTTTCTATAGTTATATTGCTTGTTTAATTGTTTATATTTATGATTTATACCTATACTAAAAGCTACCTCTCTAGTATTTTTCCTTTCTAGATTAGGTTGTTTTTATGTTGATTGTTAATTATTGTTACTCAGAGTTGAATGTGTTACATGCCAATTATTATGTGATATATAATAGGCCATTAGTGTTATGTCACGAGGAGACTGATATATGTATGTATGTATGTGTATATGTATATGTATATATACATATATTTTTATTCCTTCTGAATAAATTTTTGATCGCACATTAATTTTTTTTCTTTCAACAGCTACATGGTTTAAGGAAAATGTTCGAAATATAAGCGAAGGACAATTAATAGATTGTTTGACTTACCTGTTAAGGAAGGACAATCTAGATTGTCCTAGCTTATATTTCGAACATTTTCCTACCCTCCCTCTACCTCCCTTGTGCGATCACAAATCTGTATCAAGATCACATAAAAATACAATGAGTAAGCATGGCGTGGTAACGTGATGTTGTCGGGATAAGCAGCGTTGCCACCTCTGCCGGCGGCGTTTTTCGTTGCCTCTTTTAACCTGTGGAGTCAGTGTGCAGTGGAATACCACTACATGGTTTAAGGAAAATGTTCGAAATATAAGCTAGGACAATCTAGATTGTCCTTCCTTAACAGGTAAGTCAAACAATCTATTAAATGTTATAGTTAAAATGTATTTATTGAATTTACCTTATCTGCGAAGATTATTCGCAATTACAAAACTAACCTTAGCACTATTTTAACCTTTAAAGGAGCAGTAAAGACTGATATGCAGAACGTCAGTTGCGGTGTTAAGGTCCCCACAGACATCGCTTATTTTCATGTATTCGTATCGCGGCGATTAGTAACGGCGCGGCGTGTTGAATCGCCGAACTGTTTTGCCCACACATTACAGGTGATTTAAATCATTTTTTTGTGCGACCTATTGTTACGTCATAAAGAGGAAGCATTTTAAATAAAAATAACAAGTATAAACTTGTGCCACTGTTACCCTGGCTCCACTCATGCCAAAAAGAACTGTCAATTTTAAATAAAATCCCCACAAAGTATCAGTAGAAACGCCACGAGTCGAACCGTCGTTCCAAAAATCAAGCACCAGCAGAAATTTTGACCGACGATGCGGCACGACGGTTTTGCCCCACAGACATCGGTTTTTGGCATATTTTACAGGGCGTTCAGAATCGCGGCGATACGAATGGGTGAAAATACCTGTAGTCTATGGGGCCCTTTATCGTTTGAACAATTAAGGAAAGGAGTTTTAAATGTTTAAACCTAGAATCATATTTGTAAAGTAGAATTATTGAATATTTTTCACACACTGACATTTAAGGTTTAACTATTAAGCAATTAAAATGTTTATTTAGGTTATTAGCAAAGTTACATTACAGTTAGTACGACACAAAAGTGTTGAATTTAGAAATAGTTATTTTTTTTTTAAAGGTAAGCACAAAATATTTTTCTATAAAAAATCTATAATTATATTAAAATTTATTGAAATTAACAATCAATAATATAATTTTATAAGTCTATATAAGCCTAAAATACATTA
>JAHBCN010007934.1:37500-40972 GCA_019359885.1 Listronotus oregonensis
CGGAGGCATACAGTATCCGTGGCCTGATGACTGCTTCGTATATCCACTTCATGACCTTAGGAGAAACTCCCAGTCCTGTCCTACGACTCTTCTATAGAGCCATAGCGATCCTGTGGCCTTCTTCGCTACCATTTCAAGATGTGCTCTCCAGTTCAGCTTGTCGTCTAGTATCACTCCAAGATACTTGGCTGTACTGGAGTATTCTTAGTTCTTTCTCACCGAACTTCACTTTCCTAAGTCCGGTGTGTTTTCTCCTTCTAGTAAATAATACGAGCTCTGTTTTTAATGGATTGGCTGTCAGTCCGTTTTCCTGACACCATTTTGCCACCATTGCCAGCTCTCTTTCCATAACATCCACTATCGTGTTTGCATGGCCACATCATATGCAAAGGTTTGTATATGTGTACCTCTCCTACTGATTTTCTCCAGTAGTCTATTTATGACCAGGTTCCATAGGCGTGGAGATAAGACGCCCCCCTGAGGGCATCCTCTACTGACTGTAGCCTCAGTTGTGGTATCTCCAACCTGCAGGATGACATTCCTATCAGTTAGCATCAGACGGATCCATCGTATGATAGTCTTGTCAACGCCATGCTTCTCAAGTGCATTACATATTGCCACTGTCGTCGTATTATTAAATGCTCCTTCTATGTCTAGAAAGGCCACTAGAGCGTAGTCTTTCGTATCTCGAAATTTTTCCAAGTTTCCAACAAGCTCATGTAGTGCAGCTGTGTATGCGAATTGTCTCTTGTTGAGTGGGGTTTTCTTTAGGTATTTAACTTTTATATGCCCATCTATCATTCTCTTCATCGTTTTTTAAAAGAACGATGTGAGACTTATAGTAGTAGTCCGTCCTGCCAGGTTTTGGTATGAAGGCCAATCTGGTCCTCCTCCAGCTCTTGGGGATATACCCCAGAGCCATGGAAGCCCTCATGACCTTCAACATAGGCAGAGTGAGAATATCCAGAGCCTTCTGCAGTAGTGCCGGGAAGGGAATATTCCATCCGAACCCGCCGCCTCGAATGGCCCAAACGATCCCACCGCCCACTCCATCCTCCTGACATTGAGGATCTCTGCTGCCAGCTTCCAACATTTTTCTTCCTCCAGTCTGCGTTCTCCAGTTATGGTTTCATTGTTCCTTCCTGTTATGTGACACCCAGGGAAGTATGCTTTCAGAAGGACTTCAGCTGTCTCTCCGAAGTTTTCTGTATATGTTCCATTCTCTGACTGACACTGAATATATAAATGTTTTTTAGTTTTTAATAGAGCTTGCACCCCTCCTTTTGGCAATTTATAACAAATAATAAACCTGTTTAAAATATGTCAAAAAGAAATACACTTTATTGTGCTTTTTTATTATTTTTCTACACTTTGTCTAATTATTTCATATTTAAAGTTAAAAAATAAATAAATCATTTTAAATAAATGTATTGTAACCTAATATGCAAGTAGGTTAGACCAATCGAAAATCAATTGGACGTCTCGAAGGCGCCACAGATACCTGAGTGGTCTTAAATTAATGTGTTTAAGTAAATAGAATTTTGCATGATAATTGATTGATTCAAACCTTTTTGAATCTGTTATGTTATTGCAAACAATACAAATAGAATATAAAAAAACATTAAATTGGTTGCGAAATATTGGACAGAAATATTTTTACTAACACCTATACAACATAAAGCTTTATGTAGTATACACGGTGTACCAACTTAAGTGGCCACTATTGCTAACTCTTTTATTATTACAGATACAAAATCGGTTAAATTAATAAAGTAGTAGCATATTTTCTGCTGAATAAGATGATGAAAAAAATCATTGAATAGCGCGCTTCCGAATAAATGGTTAAAAATCCTTTTTCTCCTCTATATTTTTGACCAAAACGTTTGCAAATCGCCTACAGAACAAACAAGGGTGATATTACAAAAAGTGGTTTTTGTAATATCACCCTAAAATTAAAAATAACCGAATTATCACCATATTTATTTTTTAGACAAGTTGGATGTGTATTTTTAAAGTAGGAGGAGCTTTATTTGATGAGATAATAGATTATTTTGCTGTCAACAAAAGCAAGCGTTTTATAAAATTTTACATATTGATTGTGGTCTTAGATTTTTAGTTGTAAACATTACAAAATAGCGTTCACGAAAAATGTGATATGTTAGAAGCGTATCGTGTTTGCAGAACTGAAATAATATGGTCAAATATATCCTGAACGTGACCAACCATAAGGAAGGTATTTTTTAAAGCTTTGTAAAAAATTTAGGAATAATGAAGGAGTTTTGGAAGGGGTAGAACTAAAAAAACATTTTATAATAAGTGAACAAGTAGAAGTAAATGTGTTGGCATATTTTGAAGCGTACAAAAATAATTTAATTAGAGATTTAGCAAGGGACAGTCGTTTAAGTTTATTTATAAATAAAAAATAAAAAAAAATAAGTTTGGACCCTTAAGTAAGGTCCAGAAAATCTGTTTATTCCTCATGCCAGAAATCCGCAAGTAAGATTTAGTATTAATATTTGGTGTGGTCTAATAGGCAGCCAAATAATTGGTCCAATTTTTATGAAAGCGCTTTAACAGGTAGGAGATATGTTAACATGTTGTCAGAAATACCGAAAGAATATTTAGATAATGTCATTTTAGAGGCCCGTAACCGAATCTATTTTCAACAAGATGGAGCTCCACCCCATCAGTTTCACGAAGTGAAAATATTGTAAGAAAGGCTTTTCAAGATAGGTGGTTAGCAACAAATGGCCCTATCCGTTGGCCCCCAAGATCTCCTGACATAACCCCCATTAGCTTATACTTTGGGGGTTTTGTCAAAGACGAAGATATAAAAAAGGGAAAAATGGGAAACCCGGGGCCCCCAAGATAGCATTGGAGACATTATAGCATCCATCGATGGCAGTACTATTTTAAAAGCCCCAAAAAAGTGTACTAAATATTGCCCGAAAATGTTTTGAACAAAATGGTATGTCTTTACATTTAATGTGGGTTGTATGTTTTTTATTTTTATGCTGAAATAAACCAATAAAGAGAGAATTAACTTTTTTTTTAAAAACACAACCAACTTTTCTAATGATTATAATTCGGTTATTTTAAATTTTTGACGATATTATATCAGAACGTTTTTGTTCTGTAGGCGATTTGAAACTTTCTGGTCAAAAAAATACAATATGTTTTATTAAAAAAAAAAAAATTTTAATCATTTATTCAGAAACTAGTATTAAATTTTTTTTTTATCATCTTAATCAGCAAAATAAAACTACTACTTCCTAAAAAAATGTTAACAATTTAGGAAAAAAATATTATAAAATAAACAATTTCTTGACAACTGCTTTCTTAACGGGACAGAAACTTGCTTCAATAATTTTGTTCAATTGTTTTCATGACACTCTTATCCTATGTTGCGTTACGATCAATCGTTAAAGCAAGGGTTTTGTTTTTAACATAAATTTTTTAACTGCCAAATTTT
>JAHBCN010007935.1:0-15000 GCA_019359885.1 Listronotus oregonensis
TTTAAATTTTTTCGCCCATTGCAATTTTTTTTTCCCCCAATATATCAAATTTTTAAATTAAACTCACAAATTCTTATAAAAATGTAAAAAACAAATTTAAAAAAGTAAACATACAAAAATTTAAAAAAACAATTTTAAAAAAAAAAACAGATTTCAGGTTTTTTTTTAATCTATTTGCTAATTTTATTTTTTTATTACTTTATTAATTTTTAAAATTAAAAAATTTCCGCCCGGCTTCAGCCTTTACCCTTTTTTTAAACCACCCCTGAAAGCCCCCCATTTTTTAAAAAATTAAGCCTTTCTTTTATACATTTAGTGGCATATAGAAACATTTATGGAAAAAAAAATATAAACTTTTTTAAAAAAAAAAAATTAAACAAATAAAAAACTGTTTGTTGAGAAAAAAAAAAAATTTTTAATTTCAACCAGATGTGAAATTTAGTGAAATAATCTGATATTAAATTGGTTTCTGATTAAAAAAAAAAAAATTTTAAAAAAAATTTTCATTTATTTGAACTTTTATCTCTAAATTAGTTAAACAATTCCCCGTACAAAGTTTGTAGAATATTTATAAAAATCTGCAGATACAGGGGGGCTCAATTTTTGACAAACTAAAAATCGTCCATGATAGTAAAAACTAAACATAAAAAAAAAAAAAGAAAAAAGGGCAAAAATGAAAATTTTTTTTTTCGTTTTTTTCATAAACCCCGCCACTCAAGAAAACCCCCTTTTTTTAGTTTTCCCCTAAATAAATAAATGGAAAAAACCATTTAGAAAAATTGCCACCCTGTATATTATGCTGGTAATTGTTGTTATATAAGAACAATGTCGACGTAATGGATTTAAAATATCATTTTCGGTTTTAATTTTTCCTTTTTAAACCGAAAGTGATTTTTCAATCCATTTATATAAAAAGTTTTCCTTTATTACATGGCAAATATTTTTTTTTAATCCATTACTTTCAATTATCTTAATTTTAAGAAGAAATCTAATGGTACTACTTCTTACAGGGAAACGAAATAATGTTTTTTTGGTTTTTGGGAGATTTTTGATCCACCTGTAAAGGGCATACTAGAAAAAAAAAATATTAGAAATATGAAAGTAATTTTCACTTCTATCACTTTTGACCCCTATTTTTTCTCTTTTAAACGTTTCGAAGAAAAAACAGAAAATCCCTCTTATTTTTTTTGTAACATGTTAAAATGTATCGTTATCGTTGTTACAGAACTATAGAACAAAAAAAAAAAGTGATCTTTTTAAATTATTATTTAAAAACTTTTACTTATTAAATAATAGCCTCTTGGCAGTTCTTGACACAGTTTTTGTCATCTCTGTAAAAACATCTGTATATTAATTTTTTAAATATTAAAATATAAAAAAAGTTGCAGAAGTGAAAGAGTCTTGCGGGTTTTTCTTGGTCTTGCGTAGTCTTGCACCCCTCGGTCTTGGTCTTGGTCTTGGTCTTGCATCCCCGGTCTTGGTTTTGGGTTTTTTTAAGCGAAAAGGCGGTCTTGGTTTGGTTTGGTTTTGGTTTTCGCAAGCCCAAAGCCAAAGCCCAAGCCAACCGGTCTCGCTCATCACTAGTTTAAATTATTATTTAAAAAAAAAGCAAGACCAACAAGACCAAGACCAAGGCCGGGTAGTGCAAGACCAAGACCAAGACCAAGACCTTCTTCTGGCTTGCAAGACCAAGACAAGACCAGACTTGCAAGACCAAGACCAAGACTAGCCCGGTCTTGGTGTTGGTCTTGCTTTGCTCATCACTAATAAAAAGCAGGTGGAAATAGAGAAGATCCCGTCGAAGATACTTTGCCAAATATAATAGAAGTTTTTTATTAAGCACAAATTTTAATAAAATAATTTTATTTAAAGAAAATCGGCCTTAATACGATTAGAAGCCCTGCCGCAAGAACAGGGTGCAAGATTGTTTAGTATCAAATTGTTTTAACAACAATAGAAGAAATAACTGACAAGATATTCACTATGATCTAAAAAAAAAACTATTTGTCATCCCCCGTTTGGTAATGAAAAATCGGTACGAAGATCCAGATTTAATTTGAAAAAATGTCGATTAAACACTATACTAAGTTTTCGCTCAGGTTCTAAGATCAAAAGGTACAAAATGGCGATTTCACATGTTTATATTTAAAAATATGAAAAACCCATAAATATGGCGCTATTTAGTTTCTTTTAAATGACCTTGTAATAATGACCTCAAAACCCCTAAAAGCAATTATAAAATTAAATATTTAAGCGTCTTGTATGTGATCTTGAATAGCAATAAGGGTTTACTTACGAATATCTTGTTTTAGAGATGCATCATTACAGGCAGTTTACAAATCTTTACCTGAAATCAGAAAACATAAATAAATCAATAGCTTCACTTACAAATGGTTTTGTTTTTATAGGAGATAAAGTTTTGTGAAAATACATAGGACATCAGGTTTATAATATATATATATATATATAATATATATATATATATATATATATATATATATATATATATATATATATATATATATATAATTACAATTATTACTACGTCGGGATGAATATTTAAAAAGATACCGCTATCTGGTAAGGCACCATTAGGTTATCTTTCCTAATAAATGTTTCTGGTTTTTGTTACATTATCATCGGCGAGGCTATATACGTAAGGCATTGCTGCCATTTTC
Organism: Listronotus oregonensis; assembly: GCA_019359885.1. Classification (NCBI taxonomy): domain Eukaryota; kingdom Metazoa; phylum Arthropoda; class Insecta; order Coleoptera; family Curculionidae; genus Listronotus; species Listronotus oregonensis. Next base: position 2,679 of record JAHBCN010007935.1, read on the forward strand.
GTATTCGTATATTTTGCCATATTTACTGATATTCAGAAAAACAGCGAACAACCTAAATAACTTCAATAACACACCTAAAAATTTAAAAAAGACCCCGTGATAATTTTTTAAAACCAACAATTATTAATAAACGCTATTACTTTTGTCACTTTTGAAAAAGTCATTTAGTCTAAGATTTATGTTTTTAAAAAATTATATAAATCGGTACTGCGATATAAAGCAATTTTAATTTTATTATTTTATTTAAGAACAAAGCATCTGACAAGAAAAACATATTTTTTTGGATTCTCGTTCATTTTGGAACAAATCTGATTTCTTAATTTGCTTTTAACCGATGCACAAATATACTAAGTGACAAAAAAGGAAACACCCAGTATAGCTTTTTTTAATAATTCTTTGGCAAAAAAAAAATTTTCGCTTCTGGGCGTACGACCCCTTTTTTTCACTTCTTTTTTTTGATTTACAAATTTTCATTTTTTTCCACATTTTGTAATTTATTTAGAAAATTGGTAGCAAAATGCTTTCTTTAACATCCCAGTTAATGACTTTGAAAAGGGCGTTTTAGGCACGCGAAGCCGGGTTTTATTTGGGGAAATTTGAGGCAAAACCATTGCGTACCATATTGAGATGTTATCAGGCATGGACTCAAGAAGGCCGGCAGCATAGAGCTAGAGGCGTCGTAAGCCCCGTACAGACCTAGATACAATCGGTGGAAACATTGTCAGTCGACTGTATCTTTTTTCCTTAAAGTCGGCCGATCACATCGGCCGATTAAATAAACACAAATATGTCTTGTCCATGCACATCTAGTTTCAATTTTGTTGTTAAAAAAATATCACTAAATGATGATTTAATAGCAGCGGGTGTTTGTGCGGCATATTCAATAATTATTGAAAAAAAAAAAAAAAAAAAGACGTTGGTGGGAAAAAGGCCTTTTACGAGGTGTAGTGAACTATGGAAACGGTTTAATGAATGACCCAAAATTAGAAGATGGAAGTGGTTTCCGATATTTTATGAGGATGTCAAGCGCAGATTTTGAAAATCTATTGTGTATGGTTGGTTCTAAAATATCAAAAACTAATACAAAATTTCGTGCTGCTATTCAACCATCAATAAGATTAGCCATAATATTACGATTTCTTGCCACAGGAGATTCCTATTGCACAGAAAACAATGTATCTTGATTCAAAAATTCGTACAAACCTGCCGATGTTTTCCATTTAAAACGGTAAACAAGCAACTCGGCGATTCCTTTGATAAAATGCCGCCCGATGTTGTTGGGGAGTCTCCGCAAAATCGATCGACTCAAGAGGCACAAGAAAAATACAGTCGGCCTACAATGTTTCCACCGATTGTATCCAGGTCTGTACGGGGCTGTAGGGACACAACAGAGCACAAGATAGGCGACTAACGGCCGAGTGATGATCGCGTTGTTAAATTTAGCAATCAACTTAGCAATTGTTAAAAGTTAACAACGGTTTAGAATTTTTAACAAAACGTTATTGTCAGTGTTATTCCATGATTTTAGTAGGCAACCTGTCAAAATCTAACATTTTGTTTAACATTCTAAACCGTTGTTAACTTTTAACAACTGCTAAGTCAATTGCTAAATTTAACAACGCGATCATCACTCGGCCGTAAGACTTTTAGCCTTGAGAGACCGCAATAGATCTACTCGAGCGATTGCAGGTCAGTGGTTTGAGAACATGGAAGGATGGTTGGGATGCGTACAGTTAACAGATGAATAAGAAGTTTTGGGCTTTTTTCTTGCCGACCCCATTGGCTCTTACCACTGACTCCTAAGCATAGACGGAACCGCCTTCAATGATACCAAGAGAGATTAAATTGGGATCAAGAATGGAATCACGTGATCTTTAGCGATAAATCGCGCTTTTGTTTGGTAAAAAAAGAATTTCACAATTTAATGTTAAAAGGCATATTTACCAAACCGTGGGTGTTATGGTAAGGGGTGCCATATCCATTGGTAGCAGGTCACCTCTAGTTTTTATCCAAGGCAACTTTAGCCTTTATAGATTAAGATTATATCAGTCGTTTACCATTGCCTGCAAGATCGCCCGATCTTTCTTCAATAGAACATGTGTGGGACATGCTCGGCCGAAGGTTGCTTAACTAACCCCATTCCCCTCAGACTCTAGCAGTACTTAGACATGAGTTGGTGGTAGGGTGGAATGAGATACCTCAGAAGAACATTGACCACCTCATCAGAACAATGCCACGGTGTACGAATAAGTGTGTAAGACATCGAGGGTCTGTGACACATTATTGACTGTAACTAGGTTTGACGATAACCAAAGTGGCTGAAACTCCAATAATTTATTTATTATTATTAGTTAGAAATGTAAGCAACATATTAATAAATATGATTTAATACATCTAGGTGTTTACCGTTCTTTGGCACTCAGTATATTTTTACACCGCATCAGATTTTTAAGAAATTTATCCTGAAGTAAAAGAGTTTTTATTGTTTAAGCGAAAACCATGCGTCGGACAAAGAAAAACTAGGTGATCAAATTTGCTCAAAAATGAATGAAGATTTTTTAAGTAATTTTTATTTTAAGAGAAAGCAGTAGAATGGTATTTTTTTTTAAATTAGAGAAAATAAAAATTTTCGTACATCAGAAGACATGTACCAAATTTCATAAAGATGTCTATAATGTTATATCAGTAATTCTTAAAAAACAAATTTTTAAACTTTATCATCCTGTATCTTAATAGATAGACTTTTAGGACATAGGTTTTAGGAAGTTTTTTTCTTAAAATAAGTCCAAGAATCACCCCCTTTAATATTAGCACGTCTTTAAGGAACACCTGTATAATTTATGTAATATATCTTTTAAAGTTTAAAAACTCTAACATATTTGCTTAAAATAACAAATTTAGTATTATCTGCCTAAAAAAATCTAATATGTAGCTCATATTATAAGATAAAAACACAAAAACACCTTAGGGAACGATATTTCCAATTTTACTGGCTCTGGAGCAAACACGAATGACCGGACCGATTAAGCCCCTGGGGTTTTATAACGTAGTGCCCGTCATCAGCTTTCTAGCATCCACTTTTTTAAATATTCCAAATCACTTTGTTCTGAAGTAAGTTATTAATATCGTTATTTCTGTTTTCTGTATTTTTCTGTTGCTTTTAAATGTATTTGTGTATTGTGACACTTATAAAATTCAAGATTGTAAATCCTGCTAGTTTTGCTTCTTTTAATTAGCATAAGTTTTATGTTTGCTGGGTATTTTTTTTAACCAACTTCAGGAAAAAGAAGGTTATCCATTCGACATCCAGGTAGGTAATATTATTAAAACTACAATATATTTACGTAAAATAATCTATTAGGGCTTCCAAACAAATATACAAAATTTTGTAGGTGTATTTGTGTTTGCTTGTATGTATGTTTGTCCATGCATTTCTTCTAAACTAATAATCGAATTGTAGCCATTCTTTTTTTATTTGCTTACATTTACTTTAACTTAGGAAACAGTAAAGAGTTCATCAAAATCGGTTAGTGTGACGGCCTCGCTTATTAATAGTTTTCATTAGTAAATTTCAAAACAACTTATTCTGTCCAATTTAACTTTTCTTTGAGACTCTACTCGTATTTGCTAAGGTCAGAATAATAATATTTTTAGCTTTATCGGAAATGCTGCGAAAATTTACTTTCCTAATAATGTATTTTCAAAATTTTTAATGGGATGTATTGAACATTACATTTATATTAGATATATCTTTTTAAACATTTTTGTTTACGGAGGGTTTTATCTAAACATAATATTTTGTTAGATATGGATCCTTTTGTTTTCCCATGTACAAGGTTATTTTTAAATTAAAAAAACCCCTTTAAAAAAAATTTGTTTAAAAATTTTTTTTTTTTTTTTTTTTTTTCCCCCTTTTTAAAAAAAAATTTTAAAAAATTTTTTAAAATTTTTTTAAACCGGGAAAAAAAAAATTTTTAAAAATTTTTTTAATTTTTATTTTTTAAAAAAAAGGCGCCTTTTTGGGGTTTAAAAAAAACCCGCCCCGGTTAAATTTTAAAAAAAAAACCCCCCAAAAATTTTTCCCCTTTTTTTTTTCTTTTTTTTCTTTTAAAAGGGAAAAAAAATTTTTTTTTTTAAAAACCTAAAAAACCCCCTTTAATTTTTTTTTTTCCCTTTTTTTTAAAAAATTTTTTTAAAAAATTATTTTTCCCCCCCCCTTTTTTTAAAAAAAACCCCCTTTTTGGGGAAAAAAGTTTTAAAAAAAAAAATTTTTTTTTTTTTTTTTTTTAAAAGGGCCCTTTTTTTAAAAAAAATTAAAAATTTATTATTTTTTTTTTTTTTTTAAAAAAAAAAATTGGAAAAAAATTTTTAAAATTTTAAAAGGGGGGGGGTTTCCCAAAAAAAATTTTTTTTTTAAAAAAAAAAAAAACCCCCCCCAAAATTTTTTTTTTAAAAAAATTAATTTTTTAAATTTTTTTTTTTTAAAAAATTTTTTTTTAAAAAAAAATTTTTAAAAATTTTTTGGGGTTTTTTCCAAAAAAAAATTTAAAATTTTTTTAAAATTTTTTTTGATAAAAAATTTTTTAAAAAAATTTTTTTTGGGGTTTTTTTTTTTTTTTTAAAAAGGATTTTTTAAAAAATTTTTTTTTTTCCCTTTTTTTTTTTTAAAAAAAAAAAATTTTTTTTTTTTTTTTTTTTTTGGGGGTAAAAATTTTTAAAAAAAAAAAAAAAAAAAATTTTTTTTTTAAAAACCCCCCTTTTTTAAAAATTTTTCCCCCGGGGGGGGGGGTTTTTTTTTTTTTTGGGGGGTTTTTTTAAAAAGGGAAAAAATTTTTTTAAAAAATTCCCCCCCCCCAAAAATTTCCTTTTAAAAAAAAGGGGGTTTTTTAAAAAAAAATTACTTTTTAATTTTTTTTAAAAAAAATTTTAAAATTTTTTTTTGGGAAAAAAAGGGGAAAGGGGGTTTTTTGGGGGGAAAAATTTTTGGGGGCTATTTAAAAAATTTTTGTTAAAAAAATTTTTTTTTGGATAAAAAAAATTTTTTTTTTTAAAAAAAACCAATTTTCCCAAAAAAAAAAATTTTTTTTTTTTTTCCTTTTTTTCCCCCCCTTTTTAAAAAAAAATTTTTTTTAAAAATTTTTTTTTTTTTTAAAAAAAACGGCCCCTTTTTTTTTTTGGGGGGAAAAAAGGGGGTTTTTTTTTTTTTTTTTAAAAAAATCCCCCAAAAAAATTTGGGCCCTTTTTTAAATTTTTTTTTTTTGGGGCCCCCAAAAAAAAAATTTTTTTTTGGGGGGGGGAAAAAAAAAATTTTTTTTTTTAAAAAAAAGGGTTAAAAAGGGGAAAAAACCAAAAAATTTTTAAAAAAAAACCCAAAAAAAAAACCCCCTTTTTTTTTGGGGGGGTTTTTAAAAAAAATTTTTTTTTTTTTTAAAAAAATTTTTTTTTTAAAAAATTTTTTTTTTTTCCCCAAAATTTTTTAAAAATTGGGGAAAAAAATTTTTTTTTTTTTAATTTTTTCCCTTTTTTTTAAAAAAAAAAAAAATTTTTTTACTTTTTCCCAAAAAACCCTTTCTTTAAACCGGGGTTTTTTGGGAAAAAAATTTTTTTTTTTTTTTCCCCCCCTTAAACCCCCTTTTTTTTTTTTTTTTTCCCCTTTTTTTTTTTAAAAAATTTTTTGGGCCCCAAAAAAATTTTTTTGGGGAAAAAAAAAAAAAAAAATTTTTAATTTTTTTTTTTCCCTAAAAAAAAAATTTTTAAAAACCCCCCCCTTTTTTTTAATTTAAAAATTTTTTAAAAAGGGGGTTTTTTAAAAAAAATTTTTTTTTTCCCGGGAAAAAAAAAATTTTTTTTTTTTTGGGGGGTTTTTTTTTTAACAAAAAATCCCCTTTTTAAAATTTTTTTAAATTTTTTTAAAATTTTTTAAGAATTTTAACAAAAAAAAAAAGGGGAAAGGGGTTTTTTTTTTAAAAAATTTAAAATTTTTAAAATTTTTTTTTTTTAAACCCCCCCCCCTTTTCCCTTTTTTCCAAAATTGGGAAAAGGGGAAAAAGGGGGTTTAATTTTTTTTTTTTTTTTTTTTAAAAAAAAATTTTTAAAAATTTTTTAAAAATTTTTTTTTTAAAATTTAAACCCTTTTTTTTAATTTTTTTCGGGGGAAAATTTTTAAAAAAATTTTTTTAAAAAAAGGGGAAAAATTTTTTTAAAATTCCAAAAAAAAAAAAATTTTAAAAAAAATTTTAAAAAAATTTTTGGGGAAAAAAAAATTTTTTTTTTTTAAAAAAAAAGGGTTAAAAAAAATTTTTTTAAAAGGGAAAAAAAAATTTTGGGAAAAAAAAAAATTTTTTTAAAAAAAAATTTTTTTTTGGGGGGCCCCAAAAAAAAACCCTTTTCCCTTTTTTTTTTTAAAATTTTTTTTTCCCCCAAAAAAAAAAAAAAAAAAATTTTTTTTTTCCCCCCCAAAAAAAAAAATTTTTTTTTTCCCCCAAAAAAAAACACCCCCTTTTTTTTTTTAAAATTTTTTGGGGAAAAAAAATTTTTTAATTTTTTTTAAATTTTTAAAAAAGGGAAAAAAAAAAAAATTTTTTTTAAAAAATTTTTTTTTTTTTTTTTTTTAAAAAAAGAAAAAATTTAATTTTTTAAAAATTTTAAAAATTTTGGGAAAGCCCTTTTTTGGGGATTTTTTTTAAAAAATTTTTTAAAAAAAATTTTTAAAAAAAAATTTTTTTTAAAATTTTTTTTTTAAAAAAAAATTTTTAAAAAAAAAACCAAAAAAAAAAAAATTTTAAAAATAATTTTATTTTTTTTAAAATTTTTATTTTTTTTTAAAAAAAAATTTTTATTTTTTTTTTTTTTTTTTCCCCCCCCCAAAAAAAAAAACCCCAAAAATTTTTTTTTTTAAAAAAAAAACCCGTTTTTTTTTAAAAAATTTTAAAATGAAAAAACCCCAAATTTTTTTTAAACCCCAAAAAAATTTTTTTTTAAAAAAAATTTTTTTTTTTCCCCCCCTTTTTAATTTTTTTTTAAAAAAGGAAAAATTTATTTTTTTTTAAAAACCCCTTTTTTTTTTTTTAAACTTTTTTTTTTAAAAAAAAAAAAAATTTTTTTTTTTTTTGGGGAAAAATTTTTTTTTTAAAAATAAAAAAAAATTTTTTTTTTTTTTTTTGGGGGGGGTTTTTTCCCAAAAAATTTAAAAAAAAAAAAATTTTTAAACCAAATTTTTAATAAAATTTTGTAACGTTTTAAAATTTTTTTTGGAAAAAAAATTTTTAAAAAAAAAAACCCCAAAAGGGAAAAATTTTTTTTTTTTGGGGGGAAAAATTTTTTTTAAAATTTTTTAAAAAATTATTTTTTTAAAATAAAAGAAAAAAAATTTAAAAATTTTTTTTCCCCAAAATTTAAAATTTTTAAAAAAAAAAAAAATTTTTTTAAAAAAAAAAAAATTTTTTTTAAAAAAAAAAAAAATTTAAAAAAAAAAATTTTAATTTTTTTTTTTAAAAAAAAAAATTTTAAAACCAATTGGGTTTTTTCAAAACCCAAAAAAGGGAATTTTTTTTTTAAAAAAAAACCCCAAAGGGGGTTTTGGAAAAAAAAATTTGGAAAAAGGGTTTTTTTTAAAAAAAAAAAAAAAACCCCCTTTGGGGGAATTTTTTTTTTTTAAAAAAAAAATTTTTTTTGGGGGGTTTTTAAACCCTTTTTTTAAAAAATTTTTTTTTTTTTTAAAAAACCCCCCCCAAAAAAAAAAAATTTTTAAAAAAAAAAATTTTGAAAACCTCCCTTTTTTTTTAAAAAAAAACCCCAAAAAAAATTTGGGTTTTTAAAATTTTTTTTTTTTTTTTTAAAAAAAATTTCTTAAAAAAAAAAAAATTAAAAAAAATTTTTTTAAAAAAAAAACAAATTTTTTTTTGGGGTTTTTTTTTTTTTTTTTTTTTTTGGGAAAAAAAAATTTTTTTCCCTTAAAATTTTTAAAGCTTTTTTTTTTTTTAAAAAAATTTTTTTTTTTTTTAAAAAATTTTTAAAAGAATTTTTTTTTCCAAAAAAAGGGTTTTTTTAAAAAAAAATTTTTTTAAAAAAAAAAAAAATTTTTTTTTTTTTAAAAAAAAAAAAAATTAAATTTTTTTTTTCAATTTTGGGGGGGGAAAAACCGGGGGGGTTTTGGAAAAAAAATTTAAAAAATTTTTTAAAAAACCCTTTTTTCCCCCCCCTTTTTTTTTAAAAAAAAAAAAAAAAGGGGTGGGGGGGGGGAAAAAATTTTTGGCAAAAAAAAAAACCCTTTCCAAAAAAAAATTTTTTGGTTTTTTTTTTTAAAAAAACCCCCCAAAAAATTTTTTTGGGGGGGCCCCAAAAAAAAAAAAAAAAGGGAAAATTTTTAAAAAAAAAAAAAAATTTTTTAAAAATTTTTTAAAAAAAAATTTTTTAAAAAAAAAGGGTTTAAAAAAAATTTTTTTTTAAATTTTTTTTTTTAAAAAAAAATTTTTAAAAAAAAAAACCCAAAAAGGGGCCAAAAACCCCCCTTTTTAAAGGGACAAAAAAAAAAAAAAAATTTTTTAAAAGGGAAATTTAAGCCCCCCGGGGTTTTTTTTTTTTTTTCCCCCTTTTTAGGTTTTTTTTTTTTTTTCCCCCCAAAAAAAATTTTTTTTTTTTTTTCCCCCCCTTAATTTTTTTTTTTAAGGTTTTTTAATTTTTTTTTGGGGGCCCCTTTTTTAAAAAAAAATTTTTTTTTAAAAAAACCCCAAAAAATTTTTTTTTTTTAAAAAAAATTTTTAAAAAAAGGGGTTCCCCAAATTTAAAAAATTTGCCCCCCCAAAAAAAAATTTAAATAACCCCCGGGGGGTTTTTTTTTAAAAGGGGAATTTTTGGGGGGAAAATTTTGGGGGAAAAAAAAAGGGTTTTTTTAAAAATTTTAAAAACCAAAAAAAAAAAAGGTTTTTTTTTCCGGGTTTTCCCCCTTTTGGGAAATTTTAAAAAAAAAATTTTTTTTTAAAAATTTAAAAAAACCCAAACCCCTTTTTTTTTTTTCCCCCCCCGGGGGGTTTTTTTTTTTCCCTTTTCCGGGGAAAAAAGGGAATTTCCCCCTTTTAAAAAATTTTAAAAAAAATTTTTTTTTCCCCCCCAAAAAAAAACCCCCCCCCGGGGGGAAACGGGGAAAACCCCCGGGAAAAAAATTTTAAAAAAAAAAAAATTTTTTTAAAAATTTTTTTTTTAAGGAGAAAAAAATTTAATTTTTTTTAAAAAAAAAAAGGGGGGGGGGTTTTTAAAAACCCAAATTTTTTTAAAAACCTTTTAAACCCCAAGAAAAAAAAAGGGGGAAAAAATTTTTTTTTTTTTTAAAAAAAATTTTTTTTTTTTTTTTTTTTTTTAATTTTTTTTTTTTTTTATTTACTTAAAAATTTTTTTCCATTTTTTTTTCCCTTTTTTTTTTTTTAAAAAAACCGGCCTTTTTTTTAAAACTTTTTTTTTAAAAAAAATTTTTTTTAAAAAACCCAAAAAAAAAAAGGGGGGAAAAAAAAAAAACTAAAAAAAAAAAAAAGGGGGGGTTTTTTTTTTTTCCCCCAATTTTTTGGGAAAGGGGAAAAAAGAATTTTTGGGGAAAAAAAAAAAAAAATTTTTTTTTTTAATTTTTTTTTTTTAAAAGAAAAAAAATTTAAAAATTTCCCTTTTTGGGTTTTTTGGGGTTTTTTAAAAAAAAAAAAACCCCCTTTTTTTTTTTAAATTTTTTTTAAAAAAAAAAATTTTTTTAAAAATTTTTTTTTGTTTCCATTTTTTTAAAAAATTTTTTTAAAATTCCCCGGTTTCATTTTAAAGGGGGGGGGTTTTTTAAAAAGGTTTAAAAATTTTTTCCCCCAAAAAAATTGAAAGTTTTTTAAATTTTTTTTAAAAAATTAAAATTTTTTTTAAAAATTTAAAAAAATTTTTTTAAATTTTTTTTTTGGGGGCCCCTTTTTTTTTCCCCCCCCCCCCCCTTTTTTTTTTTTTTTTTTTTTAAAAAAACAAAAAAAATTTTTTTTTTTTTAAAAAAAATTTAAAAAAAAAAAAAAAATTTTTAAACCCCCCCGGGGGGCCCTTGGGGTTTAAAAAAAAAAAAGCCCCAAAAAAATTTTTTAAAAAAGGCCCCAAAAAGGGTTTTTAAAATTTTTTTTTTTTTTTTGGAAACCAAAAAAGGGCCCCCTTTTTTCCCCTTTTTTTTAAAAAAGGGCCCCCCGGGGTTAAAAAAAAACCTTTTTAAAAAAAAATTTTTTTTAAAAAAAAAGGGGATAAAAAAAAAAATTTTCCCAACTTTTTTTGGAAATTTTAAAAAAAAATTTTTTTTTAAAAAATGAAAAAAAAATTTTAAATTAAAAAATTTTTAAATTTTTTTTTTAAAAAAAAAATTTTTTTTTTAAAACCCCCCCAAAAAAGCCAAAAAAAAAACCCCCCCCGGGAAAAAAACCCTTTAAAAATTTTTTTTTTGGGAAAAAGGGGGTTTTTTTTTTGGAAAAAATTTTAAAAATTTTTTAAAAAATTTGGGGGAAATTTTTTAAGGGGGGGGGCCCCCCCCAAAAAAAAAATTTTTTTTTAAAAAAAAAAAAAAAAGGGCCAAAAAAAAAAAAATTTTTTTTTTAAAAAGGGGGGGGTTTTTTTTAAAAAAACCCTCCCCAAAGGAGGAAAAAAAAAATTTTGGGGGAAAAAATTTTTGAAAGATTTTTTTTAAAAATTTTTTTTTTATAAAAAAAAAAATTTTTTAAAATTTTTTAAAAACAAACCCCTTTTTAAAAAAAAAAAAAAAAAAAAAAAAAAAATTTTGGGGAAAAAAAAAAAATTTTTTAAAAAAAAAAGGGGAAAAATTTTTAAAAAAAAAGGGTTTTGGGGAAAATTTTAAAAAAAAAAAAAGGGGAAAAAACCCCCCTTTTTTTTTAAAAAAAAAAAATTTAAAATTTTTTTATTTTTTGGAGCCCCCTTTTAAAACCCAATTTTCAAAAAAAATTTTTCCCAAAATTTTTTTTTTCCCCCTTTTTAAAAAAAAAAAAAATTTAAAATTTTTAAAACAAAAAAAAAAACAAAATTTGGAAAAAAATTTTTTTAAAATTTGAAAAATTTGGTTTTTTTTGGGGGGGGGTTTGGGGGTTTTTTTTCCCCCCTTTTTTTTTTTTGGGGGGAAATTTGGGTTTTTTTTTAAAATTTTTTTTTTAAATTTTTAAAAACCCTTTTTGGGGAATTTTTTAAAAAACCAAATTTTTTTAAAAAAAAATTTTTTTTAAAAAAAAAAAGGAGAAAAAAAAAAAAAGGGGTTTTAAAAAATTTTTTAAAATAAAAAAAAGGGTTTTTTTTAAAATTGGGGTTTTTAAAAAAAAAAAAAAGGGGGGGAAAAAAAAAAATTTTAAAAATTTTTAAAAAAAAAAAAAATTTTTTAAAAATTTTTTTTTAAAAAAAAAATTTTTTTTTTTTTAAAAATTTTGGGGTTTTTTTTGGGCAAAAAAAAATTTTTAAAATTAAAAAAAAAAAAATTTTTTTAAAAAAAAAAAAAAAAAGGGGGTTTTTTAAAAATTTTTTTTTGGGGGAATTTCCCCAAAAAAAAGGGGGGCCCCCCAAAAAAATTTTTTTGGGAATTTTAAAAACCCAAAAGGGGGTTTTTTTTTTAAAAAAAAAAAAGGAATTTTTAAAAAAAAAAAAATTTTTTTTTAAAAATTTTTAAAAAAAGGGGTTTTTTTTAAAAAAAATCCTTTTTTTTTTTAAAAAAATTTTTCCCCCCGGGGGGAAAAAAAGGGGTTTTTTATAAAAAAAAAACAAAATTTTTTTTTTGGGGTTGGGGGGGGGTTTTTTTAAAAAAAAGGGTTTCCCGGGGGCGGGTTTTTTTTTTCCCCCTTTTAAAAATTTTAAATTTTTTTTCCAAAAAAAAATTTTTTTTTAAAAAATTTTTTTTCCCAAAGGTTTTTTAAAAAAATTTTTTTTTTTTAAAAATTTTAAATTTTTTCCCCGGTTTTTTTTTTTTTTTTTTAAAAAAAAATTAAAAATTTTGGGGTTTTTTTCCCCCGGGGAAAAATTTTTTTAAAAATTTTTAGGGTTTTTAAATTTTTCAAAAAAACCTTTTTTATGTTGAGAATTACCCATTATTTATTTATTTGATGTGCCGCATTTACAAAAAAAAAAAAATTTTTAAAAAAAATTTTTAAAAAAAAAAACCCTTCCCCCAAAAATTTAAAAAAAAAAAAAGGTTCCCAAAATTTAAAAAAAAAAACCCAAAAATTTTTAAAAAAAAAAAAAAAAAACCCAAAAATTTTTTAAACCTTTTAAAAGGGGGAAAAATTTTTTTTTGGGTTTTTGGGGGGGGTTTTTTTTAAAATTTTTT
>JAHBCN010007935.1:20000-40947 GCA_019359885.1 Listronotus oregonensis
TTTTTAAAAAAAAAAACCTTTTAAAATTTTTTTTTTAAAAAAAAAATTTAAAAAATTTAAAATTTTTTAAAAAAAAAAACAAATTTTTTTTAAAAAAAAAAAATTTTTTTTTTTTTTAAAATTTTTTAAAATTTTTTTTTTTTTTTTTTAAAAAATTTTTTTTTTTTTAATTTAAAATTTTAAAAAATTTTTTTTTTAAATTTTAAAAAAAATTTTATATTTTTAAATTTTTTTTTTAAATAAACCCCCTTTTTTTTTTTTTTTGGAAAAAAAAATTTTTTAAAAAAAATTTCCTTTTTTTTTTCCCCCTTTTTCCCCCAAAAAAAATTTTTTAATTTTTTTTTTTTTTTTTTGGGGGTTTTTTTTTAAAAATTTTTTTTGGGGAAAATTTTTTTAAAAAAAAATTTTTTGGGAAAAAAAAAAAAAAAATTTTTTTTTAAAATTTTTTTTTTTTTAAAAAAAATTTTTTAAAAACCCCTTTTTTTTAATTTTTAAAAAAAAATTTTTTGGGTAAAAAATTTTGGGGGCCCCCCCCCCCCCCCAAAATTTTTTTTAAAAAAATTTTAAAAAAAAATTGGTTTTGGGGGTTTTAAAAGGGTTTTTTTTAAAATTTAAATTTTTTTTAAAAAAAAAACAAAAATTTTTTAAAAAAATTTTTAAAAAATTTATTAAATTTTTTTTTTTTTTTTTTTTAAAATTTTTTATTAAAAAAAATTTTTAAAAAAAAAAATTTTTTAAAAAAAATTAAACAAAATTTTTTTTTTTAAAAAAAAAAAATTTTAAAATTTTAAAAAAAATTTTAAAAAAAAACCAAATTAAAAAAACCAAAAAAGGGGAATTTAAAAAAAAAGTTTTTTTTTTATTTTAAAAAAAATTTTTTTTAAAATTTTTAAAAAATAAAATTTTTTTTTTTTTTAATTTTTTTTTTATTTTAAAATTTTTTTTTAAAAAAAAATTTTTTATAAAAAATTTTTTTTTTAAAAAAATTTTTTTTTTTTAATTTTTTTTAAAAAAAATTTTTTTTTTTTTTAGGGTTTTAAAAAAAAAAAAATTTTAAATTTTTTTTTTTGGGGGGTTTTTGGGGGGTTTTTTTTTTTAAAAAAAAAAAAAATTTTTTTAAAAAAAAATTTTTTTATTTTAAAAAATTTTAAAAAGTTAAAAAAAAAATTCCCTTTTTTTTTTTTTTTTTTTTGGTTTTTTTTAAAAAAAAAAAAAAATTTTTTTTTTTTTTTAAAAAAAAAAATTTTTTTTTTTTAAAAAAAAAAAAAAAAAAATTTTTTTTTAAAAAATTTTTTTTGGGGGAAAAAAAAAGGTTTTAAATTTTTTTTTTTTTAAAAACCCCCCGTTTTTTAAAAAATTTTTTTTTAAAAAAAAAAAATTTTTTTTTTTAAAAAAAATTTTTTTTAAAAAAAAAAAAATTAAAAAATTTGTACCTTTTGGGTTTTTTTTTGGAATTTTTTTTAAAAAAAACAAAAAGGGAAAATTTTAAAAGGGTTTTTTTTTTAAAAAAAAATTAAATTTTAAAAAAAAAAAATTTAAATTTTAAAAAAAAATTTTTTTTTAATTTTAAATTTTTTTAAAAAAATAAAAATTTTTTTTAAAAAATTTTTTTTTTAAAAAAAATTTTTTTAAAAATTTTTAAAATTTATTTTTTTTTAAAATTTTTTTTTAAAAATTTTTTTAAAAAAAAATTTTTTTTTTTTTTTAAAAATTTTTTTTTTATTAAATTTTAAAAAAATTTTTTTTTTTGGGGGGGTTTTTTCCCCAAATTTTTTTTTAAAAAAAAAAAATTTTTTAAAAAAAATTTTTTTTGGTTTTTTTTTTTAAAAAAAATTTTTTAAAGGGGGTTTTAAAAACCTTGGGGGTTTTTTTTTAAAAAAAATCCTTTTTTTAATTTTAACTTTTAAAAAAAAGGTTTTTTTTAAAAAATTTCCCCAAATTTTTTTTGGGGAAAAAATTTAAAAAATTTTGAAAAAAAATTTCCCTTAAACCCCCTTTTTCCTTTTTTTTTTGGGGGGAAAAAAAAAAATTTTTTAAAAAAAAATAAAAATTTTTTTAAAAAAAAAAAATTTTTTTAAAAAAAAAAACCCTTTTTAAATTTAAAAAAATTAATTTTTTTTTTTAAAAAAATTTTTTCCCCAAAAAAAAACCCTAAAATAAAATTTTTTTAAAAAAAAATTTTTTTTTTCCCCCCAAAAATTTTAAAAAAAAATTCCCTTTTCCCCCGGGAAAAAAATTTTTTTTTAAAAAAAATTTTTTTTTTTTAAAAAAAAAAATTTAAAAATTTTTTTTTTAAAAAAAAAAAAATTTTTTTTTTTTTATAACCCAAAAATTTTTTTTTCAAAAAAAGGAAAAAAAAATTTTTTAAAATTTTTCCCTTTTTTTTTAAAAAAAACCCCCCCCCTTTTAAAACCCCAAAAAAAAATTTTTTAAAAAAAATTTATTTTAAAAAAAAAAATAAAATTTTTTTAAAAAAATTTTTTTTTTAAAAAAAATTTTTTTAAAAAAAAAAATTTAAAATAATTTTTTTTTTTATAAAAAAGGGTTTTAAAAAAAAAATTTTTTTTTTGGGGGGGAAAAAAAAATTTTTAAAAAAAAAAAATTTTTTTTTTTTAAAAAAAAACTTTTAATTTAAAAAAAGGGGGGGAAAAAAAAATTTTTTTTTAAAAATTTTTTTTTAAAAAATAAATTTTTTTTTTACCTTTATTTGGAAATTTTTTTTTTCCTTTTTTTTAAAAAAAGGGGGTTTTTTTTTTTTTTTTTTTAAAACTAAAAAAAAATCCCCAAATTTTAAAAAAATTTTTTAATTTTTCCAGGGTTTAATTTTTTAAAAAAAATTTTTAAAAAAAAAAAAAAAAAAGGGCCCTTTTTTTTGGGGTTTAAAATTTTCCCCAAAAATTTTTTTAAAAGGGAAAAAAAAATTTTTTAAATTTAAAGGGGGGAAAAAAAAAAAAAAAAAAAAAAAACCCTTAAAAAACCAATTTTTAATTTTTTTAAAAAAAAAAAAATTTTTAAAAAAAAAAAAATTTTTTTTTTTTTTTATTTTTTTTTTTTGTTTTTTTAAAAAAAAACCCCTTTAAAAATTTTTTTTTAAAAACCCCTTTTTTTTTTTTTTATTTAAAAATTCAAAAAAAAATTGCCAAATTTTTTTAAAAAAAAATTTTTAAATTTTTAAAAAAAATTTTTTTTTAAAAATTTTTGGGGGGGAAAAATTTTTTGGGGAAAAAAAATTTTTTTTTTTTTTTTTTTTTTTTTAAAAAATTTTTCCCCCTTTTTTGGGGGTTTTTTTAAAAAAAAAAATTTTAAAAAATTTTTTTTAAAAAAAAAACCCCCCCCAAAATTTTTTTTTTTTAAAAATTTTTTTTAAAAAAAAAAAAGGGGGAATTTTAAACCTTTTTTTTTCCCAAAAAAATTTTTTTGTTTGGGCCCCAAAATTTTTTTTTTTTTCCCCCTTTTTTTTTTTAAAAAAAATTTTTTTAAATTTTAAAAAAATTTTTAAAAAAATTTTCCCCCCGGGTTTTTAAAATTTTTTTAAAAAAATTTTTTTTAAAATTTAAAAAAAAAATTTTTTTTTTAAAACCCCCCCAAAAAATTTTTTGGGAAATTTTTTTAAAAAAATTTTTTTTTTAAAAACCCCCCCCCCTTTTTTTTGGCCCTTTAAAACCCCCCCTTTTAAAAAAATTTTTTTTCCCCAAAAAAAAAATTTTTTTAAAAAAATCAAAAAAGGTTTTTTTTTTAAAAAAATTTTTTTTTAAAAAAATTTTTCCCTTTTTCATAAAAAATTTTTTGGGAAATTTTTTTTTTTTTAATTTAAAAAAAAAGGGGAAAAAAACCCCTTTTTTAAAAAAAATTTTGCCCTTTTTTTAAAAATTTTAAAAAAATTTTTAAATTTTTTAAAAAAAAATTTTTTAAAAGGGAAAAAATTTTTTTTAAAAATTTTTAAAAAATTTTTTTTTTTTTTTAAAAAACCCAAAACCCCCCTTTTTTTTAAATTTTTTTTAAAAAAAAAATTTTTAATTTTAAAATTTCTAAACCTTTTTTTTTTTTTTTGGGAAAAAATCTGCCACTACTCATCCTTTACTTACAAACGGCCCGCGTTGTAAGCGCTACTTTCGAAAATGGCCTAATTTGTCAAAAAAATAATTTTATTCATAGCCACAGCAGCGTCAAATCAACCAAGGTTTTTTTTCGAGCCGGAAATCTAAATGCCTTTCCTTGTATTCTGGATATAGGCCATTCCTCAGTAACATAGAAAAAAATATGTTTTAAGTGCACATGTTAAACCTGGTGCTTTTTTTCTATGAACCAAAAAAATGTGGTACACTAAACAATGCTTCCTGATACATAGTACATGTATGCCAAATTTCATTAAAATATCTAAAGTAGTATTACAGATGATAATAATAAAAAAAATATTTTTTTAAATTATTCCACCCTGTATCTTAAAAGTTAAGACGTTTTGGACATACGTTCATATAAAGTTTCCTTCTTAAAATGGACCCAAAAATTGCCTTCTTAAATATTGACCTCCAATTAGAAAACAACGGGTATAATGTAAAATTACCAAACATGATATTTCATTTCTCGTAAACAGTTGATTTAATCGATGTCAATCAGGATACCTTTTTTAGGTTAAGATTAAAGCTTTTCAAAAATAATATTGTTAAGCCTTTATCATACAGGGTGTTTAAAAAATTGCTATTATTGTGTCAGAGCTAATCCGTCTCTGGCAAACTTAATAAACCAAATAATATTCAATGGGTTTATTTTAGGAAGACGTATGTAGTAACCACCATATTAAAAAAATATTAAATTACTCCTAGTATTTTAAAAGTTATTTAAAAATATATATTTTCAGGGTCGTCTGTTATGTACCTGTATCTCCGTAGAAAAAGAGCTTATGGGAACTTGTCATAATATTTTTAGGTTTTCTATTAGATTCCGAGAGATCGCCCACATATTCTGGGACACCCATAGGGCTTTATGGTTTTTGCTACTTGTAGTAGCTATTTTAAATTTTTATTACTAAGCCAAATAGATAACGTCAAAAACTTTATTCAGTGCAGAACTTTGGGCTATTCAGTTAAAAAATACTTATTAACCTAGAGGATGCAATATTTTGCTGTAGAACTTTTGCAGCTATTTCTACGGCTTCAGCTTCTAGAAATTAGCTAATATAATTCCTCTCTTAGTAAGCAGCTTGCACTTGAGCAACACTGAGTTTTATTCCTATGCATTTGTTCACAGTTAATCTCGATAGGCCTCACTGTTCCCACCTTGTTTGCTTCTTTATCCCTTGAATGTCTAGGCTTGGAAACCTACTGCCTGCAGAGATCTTTTTTACCTCCAAATGTGCCTTTTACTTTACCTAAGATACCTACGCCCAAGGTACGTAATGCCCTTATGCTTTTATAAACTAGCCCTAATTTAAATATATATATATATATATATATATATATATATATATATATATATATATATATATATATATATATATATATATATATATATATATATATATATATATATATATATATATATATATTTTTATATTATATATATATAATATATATATATATATAAAAATATATATATATATATAAAAATATATATATTATTATTATAATTTAATATATATTTTATATAAATTTTTATAATTATTAATTAATTTTTTAAAAAAAATATATTATAATTTTTTAAAATTTTTTATAAATTTTCAAAGATTTTTAAATTTGAATGGTTTTATTAATTTCCATTTATAATCAAGACTTTTAAAATGGGTTTTCCCATTTTTTTGGGAGGTATTCTGGGTGATAATGTAATTGGTCCTTTTAAGTTACCTTCAAATCTTACAGGGCCTGCGTATTTAAATTTTTTGTCACAAAACTTACCCCAGCTTTTGGAAGACATCCTGGAGGACTTGCCTTTGCAACAAAGACTAAATTTATGGTTTCTTTATGATGGGGCACCACCTCCTATTTTTGGAGGAGTCGTTGAACATTTGAACACCAATTATCCAAATCGTTGGATAAGCAAAAATGCTCCAGAACCAAGAAAATGGACCGCGAGATCTCCAGACTTAAATCCTTTAAATTTTAAAACAACCTTTTTACGGGGATGGTAAAATTCTTAGGCACAGAAGGCAAGTGTTAAGAGTACGCGAGAACTGGGTTCGTCGAAGTGAGGCTTGTGTAGAAAGTGGATGACGATATTTGGAGCAACTTATTGAAACGCAAATGTAACTGTTTTTTTTTTCTAATTAGAGACTTTCTATTCTTTAACCAAAATAAAAAAGTGCTGTTTAAAAACATTATAATTAGTGTGCATAAAAAGGATATTTAGCCCATTCTTTTGGTAAGTACAACTATTTTTTAATTACAAATAAAAACCAAACAATAATTATTCATGGTTTTTTACTTAAATTTAATTTCAAATTTAATATTAATAAATTGCAAGAAACAAGGGCAATTTACCATATTTCGTCTCAACAATTAGGACAGGTGTGCCTTCTACTATATTTCGATCCTCATTTTTAAGAATGCTTTAATATTTTAGAAATGACAATAAATTGGAGTTATTACTTTGCCTGCATTTACTTGAGATACATCTTATTTTCAAAAATTTAAAGGGTTTGCAACTGTGATCCTTAATAAAAAGGTTTTTTAATTACAATACAGGGTGTTCCATTTTTAAGATAAATGATATGTCAAACATAAAAACGCCTTTTGCATAAAAAGCAGAAGAGATAGGTATAGGAAACCCTAAAATGGTTTTAAAGGGAATTTAGTTCCGCGTCAAAATAGGCCAGGGTGTTCCATTTAACTTAAGGAAGTTATTTAATAAAATGTGTGTCCAAACTTTGAGGCAATTTTTTTCAACACTCTGTATAATATTAAAGTAAAACGTTTATGTGATAGTTAAAGTTAAATAACTTGTAACCCGAAAAGAGTTTTTAAAAAACAATTTATTTCGAAATTACAATATTTAACAATCGTGAGAGCTTTGACTTAAAATTAAAGACTACGTTACACACGAAAATATAAATTATAAGTAATCCTAAAAAGGGCCTAAACAAGTATTTATAACTTTCTAGTATCTAAATAAATACATCAATAGGTCATTAAGATTAGGGTAGTTTAATGATAATGAGGCTTCTGACTCATATAACTCCCCTCCGTAAGTTAGGAAAAATGTAGGCTCCTGGATTTTCCGAGGATTTTCTTATTGGATTGGCAATTTTCTTAGACATCCGATTTTCTTCCAAACGGGAATTTTAAATAGACATTTATAGCAATGAGTACAAGGATAATTACAATTGGCACCATTATTGGGAACACCATAGTTTTTCGCCGTCAAATTTGTTAATTTTAAATTTCGTAAGGCAATGTCAACTTTCCTTATTTCTTCAAAATTTAATTTCTGTAAATTCATATGTGATGTATTCGTGTTGAGTTGGGTAGATAACTTTAATTCTGGAATGTCTAGGACATTTAATTCCGTTTTTCTTTTTTTTTTGAAAGGTTTTGCCGTTGATTTCTAGCGGGCAATCCGGGATCTTTATAAGACATGGTTTGTTAATTTTCCTTATATTTGGTCGGCATTTTGTTTTGACTGTAGTATTTCCATCGGGAATAACCAAAATTTCTTCTCCATGTATTTTTTTCGATGCTGGCTTCTGTGTAGTAAATCGTTGTAACTGGACATTCATTGATGTTGGTTTTTATAAATTTGCTGAGGCATTGGTCCTCTTTCTTAGTTTTTCTTCTCGGCAGATTAAGAAATCCTCAATGGCAGGGAAAATTTCTGAGGTTGTCCATTGTTCCTCTTTAGTGATTAGCATATAAGGTTTGGTAAAATGATAGTTTGGTTAAGGATGGGAATTGAGAAAATTCTGTACATTGTAAAAGGTTTGGGGTTAACAACCGGAATGTGTACTGAGAATATTACAATGTTATTTTTTTATTATTCTTTGCTTGCAAAAAGTTTGTAGTAGTTGATTGGTTCTTTGAAATTAATAAAGTTATCTTTCCGTAGATCTTTTTTATGTTATTAGTTAATTCGTTTAGTTGTACTGAATTTTATGGAACTATGCATAACATTAGCTTTAGCAAATGAAATTGCATTTTCTATATTATTTACGAGATATCTAATTTTATTCAATTGAATTAAAATTTATCCAACATAAGGGATGTTATTAGAGTTTGAGAAATATTTAATTGATTGTTTTCTAATGACACTAATTTTTTACTGATTTCTTTTTTGGTTGTTTGTAATTGTCATTATTTGTTTGGAGAAAGTATCAATTATATTTCTTAGTATAATCTGTTCGTTCTTAAATGAATCTTTAATTATTTTTTGGTTTTTTACTAATTGTTTTTTAAATAGGAGTCATAACGTATTTCGTTATCATTGTCCATTAGACCGAAAAGCCATTTATTTATTTTGCCTACAATGTTTATCAGGCCTCTTTTATGCCCCGGTTATTATGATTTTGTAAAATATTGATGTCCTTTTCTATTGAATCTTTAAGGTCAATTTGTTTAAAATTTATGAAAAGTAAGGTATATAAAATCATCATTGCCCTTTGTTATAAACTTATTGTTTAAATTTCCTAAAATATCGCTAGATTGCTTTAAACATAATTCTAAACTACTTATATTAATATGGTAGAGCGCTACGTATTGCGACTTAGAAATAAAGGTTTGCCCCTAAGGTACGGGTAAAATAGGTTTTTTTAATCTCTTTCATTTCTAACGCTAAACTCATAGTCTGGCATATTAGAAGAAAAAAACTATTATCTTTGCCATCAAAAAACAAAAGAACGTTGTGGCTTGATTTTTTTATGAATGGTTCTTTTTTTTTGAAGTTACGACTAATTCATGATCTAAAGGGTTAATTACTTTTTCATATTTATTATTTTTTTTTTATATCTTGCGAGAATTTTTCTCGTAAAAAAGGTATGTTAGGGTTAATAGTTTTAGGTTCGTCTCTTTGTTCGTTACGTTTACTTAATATGCTTTTTTGCTTACTTATAAGATTTTCATATAGGTATTTGTTAATATTCTGGACATTTTCCGGATGGTCTTGCATATAATTAGTGAGTTTTTGTTCGTCTGTTAGTTCAAGTGGGTTACGGAAGCCCAGTTTTCCTTTGATAATCTGGAAAGGCGTATACTTTAAAGAGCTATGCGTTGAATTGTTGAAAAGAGAGAATAGCATAATTCATTAATTGGAAAATACGGGGTTGGGTTTTTCATTTTTAATGTAACAATAGTTTCTTGTAAAGTCGAATGAAATCTTTCGACGGGGCTATTCAGTTTGGGTTTCTTGGGGTACAATAATGTATTTCGATATTTTGTAATGCACATAAATTTTGAAATACTTCGTTTTTAAAACTAGTTCCATTATCCAAGTGATTTTTCTTGGGGTTCCGTAATGGTTAAAATATATTAAATTTTATCTACGATTTCTGTACTAATTAATGTGTTTAAGGGTATGCTTGTCCTAATTTTGAGAAACTGTCCATTATTGTTAGAAAATAAGCATTATGTGTTTTAAAAAATGTCGATGTAAATATGATCAAAAGGTTCGTTACCTATTGGGGTGGGTTTAAAATTATTTTATTTGGGTGTCTCTCGTATTTTGATTTTTGACAAATATCCCGTTTACATATGACTTTACATCATTTTCTAAATTGGGCCCAAAAAATAAACTTTCTTTAGAGATGCTATGTTCTCAGTTATGCCTCTATGAGAGGTTTTAAATTTCATGGTAATACTTAATTTTTTGTTGTTGTATTTCTAAATCTGTAACATCTTCTAACAAAATATTAGAAATAAACAAAATAAAGGCTCCATTTTTAAAATATTTTTGAAAAATTCTAAGTATTTAAATTTGGGTTTGAGACTTTTATTAAGAAAGTGCATACAATATGTTGTTTTAGGGGTAAAATGTTCCTTAATAATTTTACAAATTTCTTCCTCTTTAGGGTCGTTAGGTAATTGAATAAACATTCGAGTTTTATCAAATATTTTTTGTTTTTGAATTCTTTGTTGGTTATTATTAGAGTATTTAAAAATTATTTGATTTTTATAAATGTTTAATGGTTTTTTCACGTATGGGGCACCTATAATAGGGTTTTCGATACTTGAATGTTGGGTTGCTAGATCGTCTGAATTTTTGGTGGTAGGTCTGTTTTGTCTTTTGGAGGTAGATGGGGTATTTGCGGGTTTTACTAGAGTATCTGAGTTATTTTGATTTTTAGGTCCGCTGGTTCGGGGATTTTATCTAAGGTTTCGAGTAATTTGTCTATATCGTCTTGACAAATATTGGGAAGTTCGTCAGAGTCGTAATTAGGAAAAAGTGATAGGTTGTCCAAAATTATCGCTATTTTCTTTTCTATTGCGTTTATTTGTACTCGGATAATGCATCGGCATTTGTGTTTGATTTACCTTTTTATAAATAATTTGATAGTCAAATTCTTCTAATTTTAATCTCCATCGGATTAATTTGGTATTTGGATCTTTGATAGAAAAAAGCCATTGGAGAGGTTTGTGGTCGAAAGAATTTGAAATTTTTTCCAAAAAGATACGGGCGAAAATATTTTGTTGCCCAAACAATTGCAAGAAGTTCTTTTTCTATCGTGCTATAATTAATTTCTGCGGGGGTTTTGTTCTTGAAGCGTACGCGATTGGGAGATCTTTACCTATCGGTCCTTGCGATAATACCGCGCCTATAAATTAGGGTTTTTTGTCAGGTTAAACGGTTTTGAAAAGTCTGGGTGTTGCAAAATAGGGTCGTTTGTTAAAAATTTTTCACGTTTCAAAACATTGTACAAATTCTTGAGAATGTTCGATTTTTATTTTTCTTTAACAATTAGTTAGTGGTTTTGTGAGGTTCGCGAAATTTTTAATAAATTTTCTATAGTAGCCTACGAGTCCTAAGAATGATTTAATGTCTTTGGATGTTCTAGGCAAAGGAAATTTTTGTATAGCTTCGATCTTTTTCGGGTTCGGTTTTATACCGTCTGTCGTAACGACATGACCTAAAAATTCTACTGTTTGCATAAAAACTCGCACTTATCTAATTGAATTTTTTAGATTGTTTTCACTAAGTCTTTTAAAAACATGTTTTAAGTTAGATATGTGTTCTTGTAATGAGGTGAAACACAATGATATCGTCCATATAGACTAAACAATTTTTTTTCCTAGTAGGTCTTTTAAAATATTGTCCATGACACGTTGAAATGTCGCGGGGATTTTTAAGCAAATGGCTACAAACATATTCTAGTGTCCATTTTCTAAGAGAAAGCTGTTTTAGGAATTGAATCAGGGTGAACCTCGATTTGGTGAAAACCTGGGGGGCTAAATCCAACGTGGTGAAGTATTGGCATCGACCTAATCTATCTAAAATATCGGAAATATTGGGAATTGGGTATCGGTCATGGGTTGTTTTTCATTAAGTTTTCTATAGTCGGTTACAATACGCCATTTTTTTTTTCCCCGGAAGAATCAATTTTTGGAACGATCCACACAGGGGCGGACCAAGGACTAAAATGAGGGTCTTATTATACCGTCGTCGAGCATTTTTGCAATTTTTTTTTTACTTCTTGTTTATGGACGTATGGATATCTATAAGATTTTACATGAAGGGGTATTTCGTCTTTAGTTTTAATTTCGTGTTTAACAGAATTAGTAAATGTTAGTTTATCGTCTGGCTTTTCAGTATATCGGGGAATTGTTTAATAAGGTCTTTAAGTTTTTGTTTTTCTTCTGAATTTAAATGTTGTGTTCTAATTAGATTAAAGTCATAATCATAATTTGGTTTTATTACGTTATTTTTGTGTGACGATATAAAGTTAAGTTCTGTAAAGTTTACAATTATCCGTAATTTGTTCTATATTAAGAATTTCGAAATCTTCGGATGCGAAGGTTGTGATAATTCTCTAATAGATGTTATTTTAAAATCTACTATTACGCTTTCATTCGTTAAATTTCTAATTTCTAAGGGAACTGTATTATTACTGTTTTTTTTTTAATATACTAGGCATAATTTCAACAACATTATTATTTAAATAAAGGAAAAAAATTTCGCAGTTATTTTCTAAGTCTGTTCGTATTTCGGGGGAAATATTGTTCGGCTATACTGGGTCTTAATAAAGAGGTATGACATCCGTATCAATTAAGAAGTTTTTTTTGGTGGTTCTAAAATTTTATGTAAGGTAAAGAATTTACTTGAAAGCTATTTAAAGTTTTATGGATTGTTTTCGGGCTAGCAAGGGAAAATTTTCCGGATTTTCTAAATTTTTCGGTCTCATTATGGGTATCTGGGGCAGACAATGTCTCGTCTGTATATTCAATTGTTGGTGCTGACTGTCTAAATAAAGGGTTTTCTAATAAAATTATCCGTAGTGTAGTAATTATCGTTTATATTTTGGGGTAGATTTGAATCTTCATGTTCGTGAAAATATTGTCCGTCGTTTAAGTTAGTAAGTTCAGTTACTTGAAAACGAGGTTTTTGGGGATAATTATTTAAAAAAGGGTTAGGGCCTCTGGTAAAGTTCCTGGATTGGTTTTTAGGGTTTTTTACTTGTAGTTGACATCGGGATAGGTTTTTCCCTGGGTTTTTTGGGAATTTTCCTTAGAAAACACATTAACGGGTTTTCCAAAAACTTCTCTGTTCGTGGGAAAATGGTGTTTTACGGGTCTTGGTTGAACGTTTAAAGGTTGACTCGGAAAAAAAAGGGTTTTTTTTAAAAGTTTTGAAAAAAAAGCATTGTAATTTGAATTGTTTTTTAAACGGGGGAAATTAGAATGGGATTGGTTTTGAAAAACTGGTGGAATAGGCATTTGAAAATTGGGTTGTATATGTCTTTTAGGCAATTGTGAATAATTAGTAATATTTTTTTTTTGGGGGGGAAAAATTTTTCTTGGGGTTTGGTTTTTGGTTTTTGTCGTGGTATTAATTCATTGTACCTCGAATTTATCTGTTGTTCCATTAAGGGGGAAGATTAAAAACTAAAGTGCTCGCGTCTTCTAATTTGTCGGATTATGAATCCCCAAGTATGGTTCTTAATTCAGATGATACGTTAGCCATTAAAAACAGTAATCGCAGTAGATTCCGCTTGAGAAATTAAAGCATTTTTTTTTTCCCTTTAGTTAAAAAATTGGATCGGCAAATGTCCCAATATTTATGCGTGAAATAAGCGCTTTTTTTTTTTTCTATAAATTCGAGAACAGATTCATTTCTATTTCTACAAAAAAAAAATTTTAAATTTTTGAATTAAAAACATTTCTGTCAGTTTTTTTCCCCCCAAAATTTTAAATTTTAGTGCTTGTTTTTTTTTTAGGCCAGGTTTTTAAATCTGGTCGACAAAAAGAAAATCACCTGCTTGATCAACAATTTTTGCGGTTATTGCGGCAAAAACAAATTCTTTTTTGGGTTTCGTCATTAGTATTTAAAAAAAAACTATTATAAAATATGTCTACACTATTAAAAAATAATCTAAATGTTCAGTTCGACCTGAAAATGGTCTTAAAGTATGTCAATTTCTTTTGCGGCAGCTAAAGTGCTCAATTTTTTTTGGTTAGAGTTGTTTTCTTCGATAATATTTAAATTGGAAAGATTTTCAATAAGTTTTTCCCCAAATTTATCATTAAATAAAAATTACAAAATAAGTAAGTACACCTGGGTTTTTTCAACAAAAAAAAGGGGGGAAAGGAAAATACCCCTTCAGTAGATGGCTGCTGCAACTGTAATTTTCTTGCCTGTGGGATGCAGATGGCTCGGATCCCCCGTGAACAGTTGAAACTGACGACTATCGGGGGTTTAGGAACAAAGGGGTTTTTTTCCAAAACGAGTATTAGTCTTCTAAAAATCCTACCGACGACCGCGCCAGTTAAATAACTTGTAACCCAAAAAAATTTTTTAAAAAAAATTTATTTCAAGTTTCAATATTTAACAATCGTAAAATTTTACTTAAAATTAAAGACACGTTAACGAAAATCTAAATTAAAAAATAATCCAAAAAAGGGCCAAACAAGTATTTATAACTTTCTAGTATCTAAATAAATACATCAATAGGTCATTAAGATTGGGGTTTTGTTTAATGATAATGAGGCTTCTGACTCATATAACTTTAACCTAAATTTTTTAGCTAAGCAATAAATTTTTACGAGCAGCTCGTTATATGTTACAGGGTGTAAACAATTTTTAAATTATGGTCTGTATTTTTAAATTTTTCTAAATTTCTCAGAAACGGTCATTTTTTGGTATAGGAAATATAAAAAAATTTTTACCTTTATTTGTTCTATAGTGTACATTTTAAAATAATTTTGAAATATTTCATGGACCCACATATGCCCTTTTCTAAATTTTTTTTCCCCGCCCCCTTTCATTTCTCGTAGAAAAACCGTGGCAAAGGGGGTTGGCCCCCTGTTTTATATATATATATATATATATATATATATATATATATATATATATATATATATATATATATATATATATATATATATATATATATATATATATATATATATATATATAAAATATTTTTAATATATAATATATAAGATCATCAATGTTAAAAAAAAACTAGAATACTTACTAGAAATTAAAAATAGTACACTCATGCAAAAACCAGACGAACAGCTCTCCTCCTTATTTCTTAGACATAGAAACAGTATTCCGAGAAAGGTAGCAACAAACATATTAAGTTTGTGCCAATTAAGGTAGTTCTCGCGAGTAACAGACACAAGGTAAAATACGTCTTTGTGCTGCAGAACCTGGTCGCTTATAAGTACTTGGCAGACTTTTTGTGACAGCAAACTTTATCTTTTTTTTTATGGTAGCAAACTGGACAAGATTTTTGGTTGCCCAATCTAAAAAGCTGAACGCCAGTGAAGCGGTGAAACGATATTTGCATTACCCCGCGCTTGTTTTCTGAATGGGCCCCTTTTAAAAAAAGGGGAGCTGGTGAACAATTTTGAGTAGGTACTTTAAAAATTTTTGGTTTTCCTTGTGGGCCCCCCCTTTAAAAAAAAAGTCAAGGTCTGACTGAGAGGTAGCGCCCCCACCCAAAACCAACCCCTTTTTTTTTTTAATTTTTTTTGGGTTGGAGGGGGGGCCCTTTCTTCAGCCAGACCTTCCCCCCTTTTTAGGGGACAATTACACAATTTTTCAAATTCCTCAAAAACCTGCTTAAAATTGTCCACCAGCTCTCGGACAGAGTAGGTGAGCTTTTGGGAACAATTTTGAAAAAGGTTCTTAAGCCATTTTTTTAAAAATGTGTAATTGTTCTTGAAAGATCCCCAAATATAAAAGTCAAGGTCCGGCTGAAGGGTAGCGGCCCCCTTCAAATCCTAAAATAAAAAAAAAATTGGGTTAGTAGGAGGCCACTAACCTTTTAGACGAACCTTGACTTTTTCTTTGGGGTCCTTTTAAAGGGCAATTACACAAATTTTCAAAAGGGCCAAAAAAACCACTTAAAATTGTTTACCGTTTAAAAAGGGGAAAAAGAAAGCTGATTATTAAAAAA
This sequence comes from Listronotus oregonensis, assembly GCA_019359885.1. NCBI lineage: Eukaryota > Metazoa > Arthropoda > Insecta > Coleoptera > Curculionidae > Listronotus > Listronotus oregonensis. The sequence continues at coordinate 35,539 of JAHBCN010007935.1, forward strand.
AAAAGATATTATCGTCAGCAAAACTATGGATAAAATCGATCGTAAAAAAATAATGAAATTAAGCAATAAAGTTCGTATCGTTACCAAGCCCTGAATTACCCTTGTGAAAGTCCAAAAAGTAAGTATTACCATTAACTGAGATTCGTAAATAGAAAAACAAAATTGTAGAGCTTAAAACAAAGCTTAAATCGTAGAAAAGTAGTTTGTTTAGAAACGCAGTTATGCGGGGATTTGCCAAGGAACGTATAAAAGACTTGTTTAACTTATTTTAAACAAATAAAGAAATGTTCTGTTTATTTTTGTGACAAAATCCGTACTGTCTGTCACATATAATTTTCTGTTGTTCCGAGCACTATGTAATTTAAGAAATAATACTTTTTTTTATTTCCTTGCAGTCAACTGGAAGCATTTATTTTGGAAATACGCTGCACACTAACTTGCACCTTTCCAGCTCTCTGGAAAAATGCCTGAGTCATAAGAAATCCGAAGAAGGTAAGTCAAGGCGGGCAAGGTCAGGGGCACGATTGCACGACAGCACACTTTCGGAATTTATTGAAAAAACTTTAAAAAAAGACAAATTAAAAAGGGAAAGGGGTAAATAGAAATATTGTGTTAAAGTAAAAATCATTTTTTGTAAACAAAAATTATCAAATAGCCTCGTATTTTTTTTTTCTTATAAATCAACAAAATCGATTTAATTTAATTATTGTTTTAAAAATTTTTAGTTTTAAATATTTTTTTTCCCCAAAAATCATATTATATGAACACTAAAAAAGGCCAAAACTATTTTAATTTTAATATTTTAAAATTAAATTTAAATTTTTTTCGTACCTTTTTAAAACCCTCAGTAAATCTAACGGCAGTGTTACGCACAAAAATTTTTTGTTTGGAAACACCCTCTAAAACAGTAAAAATTTTGCAAGTCACGGAGAGGGTTTTTTTTGATTTTATGTGCGAAGTGGAGTAAAAGCCTTATATGATCTTAAAGAAAAAAACCCCAAAAACAGGGGTTTTTTGTTTTTACAAAATCAATTTTGATAAAGTTATTTTAAATATATCTAAAAAAAAGTTTTCTTAAGTATTTTTTTTTCTGTCCGAGTTATTGGTTATAAATGCCCCCCATTTATCTATCTTAGGCCCCCATTTATCTATCTTAGGTAAAGAGATGGGTGAAAATGTTAAATACAAAGTTGTAGGGTTGTTACTGAGGTTCTTTTATAACGTTACCAAAAACAATTGAACGTCGCCTTTTTTTAAATATGACGCTAACTTGCGTTTTTAAATGGAACACCCTATATTATTAGCTAAAATGAAAATCGTTTTATCCCGATTTCAAAAAAAAATGCAATGACATTTGGTTTGGCCGTTTTCGAAATATTTCTGTTTAAATATAACGTACGATATGGCAGTGCTATACCAGAACCATGTATTTGCAAAATGGTCAGATATGCCTTAAAAACAATTTTAGTTTCCTAAAACGCTTTTGAGTTGTCATCATGTTTTAGTGTTAAAATACGGACATTTTAAAATGGGTTTTACTGAAGAAGAAAAAGACAAATTTATGAAATTTTCGTTAGATGTGGTTACAACGAAAACAAGCACTAGGAAATCATCTTTTATATTCGGATAGAATTTTACCCAATGAACACCTTTAAAAGGTATATAATAATGTTAATAATAGAAATTCATTTAAGAACAAAGGTTCTCACTTTGTCAAAGAAATAATAAAAAGATGACATAGAATTAGACATTCTCCTTTTTCCAAAAAGGAACATTATATTTTTTTTAAATTTAAAAAAAAAAACAATTCATAAAAATTTATTATAGCTTTTTTAAAAAAAAAAAATTTCACAAAGAAGAAAAACATTAAAACCCAGTGCAATTTTTTTTAGATTATTTTTTTTTTAGAATACCCTGAAAAAAAACTAGTAAGAATTAAACGACTTTTGGAAAATACAATCAACTTTGAAGAAGCACCATTTTATCCTTTTAAATTTACAAAGTTCAGTATTTATCAGAAGACAATAAACTAGCACGGCTGAGGTTTGTCAGGAGATGATGAAAGAATTAGGAAAATTCATTTTTTTTTTTAAAACATATTGTTGTCCGATGAGGAAAATTTTCTACTAGTGGGATATATAAAGACGAAACACATTTTGGGGGTTTTACTTTCCCCATCAAGCAAGGCCAATCCGATTTTCTTGCGGCAAATAATTTTTTTAAAAAAAAATTTTTAAAAAAAAATTTTAAAAAAAGGTTTTTTTTTTTTTTTTTTGGGGGGAATTTTTTTGGGCCTTGCCTTTTTTAAATTTTTTTTTTAAACTTTTTTTTTTTTAAAAAAAAGGGGTTAGAGCAAATAGAGGTCAAGCATATTTTTTAAATGGTTTAAGTCGTACTTGGGATAATAGAACTCAACGTGTGTCTTATAAAAATTGTTTGTCCGAGTCTGTAAATGTTAAATATGGTGGACCACAAGGAACGGTTTTTTTGGAAATGTTATTTTTGACATATATTAATAATATGGTTAGAGTAACATTTAAATGTAAAATTATCCTTTTTGCTGACGACACAATCTCTATATAATAGGTAAAAAAAATTTAGAAAAAAAAATTTTTAAAAAATTTGGGTATGTCTGAACAAACTGTGTTTAAATACCAATAAGTCCAAATTTTGCTTATTTGGTAAAAAATCAAAAAATTGTTAACGAATGTCCAAAAAAAATGCAAATTGCTGTTAATGGGGGAAAAAATCCTTACAATGGGAAAATTAAATACTTGGGCATTATATTGGATTGTAATTTAAATTTTCAAGCCATGCTGACTATGTAAGCAAAAATTTTAAAAAGTCCCCTTTTATAACTCAAATGGGAAAAAATTTTGCATCTTAAAAAAAATTTTTTAAAAATTTAAAAAGTTCCTTTGTTTTTTAATTAAAAAAAAAACGGGAAAAAAAATAAAAAACGGGTTTAAATTTTAAATTTTAAAGTAAGCCTTAAATGTGTTATTTTAAAATTTATTTTTTTAAAAAAATTTGAATTTACCGTTTTTTTTTAAAAACAATTTTTAAATATTTTATTTAAAACCCCTTAGTTTTTACTATTAAAACCCAAAGTTAAGTTTTATTTGCCAATTTTCCTTAAAATTTTAAAACAAACCCCAAAGTAAGTGAAGGAGCGATATTTTAAAAAAAAAGGCTAAATGGGAAAAGAAAAAATATCTAACAAGGGCCAAGGATATTCCAAAAATGTTGATTCAATACAATGCAATATAAACCAATGGTAAAAATGGGAAAATTAATGTGTGGCAAGATTAAACTAAATTTAAATAAATAAATAAAAATTTTTTAAAAAAAATTTCATGATTAAATCAAAGATCGTCAAAGGGTTTGAAACAACGTCGCTCTCATCTTTGTCATCCCAATCAGTCACTATGACGGGGGTTTTTATCTAAGCATCGCATATTCTGATTATTCCCAAACTTTTAGGATTCTTTTTGGCGTGCCGAATGTAGTTCTGCCAATGCTCAGCGGTTATTTCGCCTTACCTTTTCCCACTTTTGCCAACATTTCAGAAGGGGGTTCCTTTTAAGGCAGAAAAATATTGGTCATTTTTTTTTGCACTCACAAAAAAAATTTGGGTTAAATTATTTTGACAATGGTAGGTGGGGGGCCCCAAAGGGGAACATGAAAAAGGTTTCAAAATTTGTCAAGGAAATATTTTCTAAACTTGGGTTTTTTCTACCAAATCCCAGAGTTGGTCTTTCAAAACTGTTTTAGGAAAGGCAATATTTTTCTTCGGAAAGCCAAAAAATTTAATTTTTTTTGGTTCCAAGATTTGCAGGGTATGTCTTCAAAAAAACCCAAGTAGAAAGCTAGCGTTGTCCATGATAATTAATGTTTTGGGGCCCGGCAAATTTGGAACAAGTTGAAAATTTAAAACCCAAATTTTTTAAAATTTGGGGGTTAAATCTATCTTGGTAGTCCCACTCTTTGTACCATTTTTAAAAAGACTAAACTAGCCCCCCTTGATAAATCCGTTTTCATTGCCGGCGTTGACGACGATATTCTAAAACCCAAAAAAAATTTAAACGGGTTTTAAAAATCGGCGCAAAAGGAAAAAAAAAGTTTTTTTAGTATTAATTTAGATTCTGGGATAATTAAAAAACATATATTTACTTCATCCCACCCCGAATCCCAAAACCCAAAGGGGATTCTTTAAAACCAACCCTAACACATTTAAACCAAAAAGGGGGAAAAAAGTTAGGGCCAAATGTTAAAAAGGGATTGGTAATTGATCCCTCCAATGGTTTCTTTTTTTAAATAAGCAACTTTTATCACCTTCACTGCTTTTTTAAAAGTTTGGCTTTGGTATTATTCCCGCCAGGTATTTCCCAAAAAAACCTTTTGGGGAAAATTCCCTGTTTCATCAAAAAATACTGGAGTAAAACCGTTTTAAAAATAGATAATTTTTTTGTGTATTTTTTTCAAAAAAATTTTAAATTTTTTATTAAAAACATCCCGGTAAAAACCATGGAAAACTTTCGGTTTTTACTTTTTTTCCACTGAAAACCAATTTCTTTTACCCATTTTAAAAAAATAATGGAGAAGTTAAAATGATTGTTATTTCATTATTTAATTTTGATGGAGAAATTTTATGGGAATATGCTCTTTAAGGTTTCGAAAATGGTATCCCCGGGTCTTGCTTTTTTTTAGTCAGTAATTTTTATGCTCCTTTTTTTTCTTGTTGATAAAACCTTTTAAAAATTTTGTCCGATTTTAATTTCCCTATTTTTTAAATTAAATATTGCTCTTGCACTCAATTTCGTTGCGGCAGCTGTCCTTTTCACCACATTTTGAAAGTTTAAGGCAATTTCCCGCGGCCTTTTGCTTCTCTAACCCAAAAAAACCAAAAAAATTTAGAATAATGGGCTGGGTTTCTGTTTAGTACTTATTTCCTATTTTTTTTGGCATTTTACTTTTTGACGCACGCAGATATTTTTTTTTACAATCGAAATTTTTAAAATTGGGAATTTGTCATTTAAAGTGACAAGTAACAGTTGAAAAAAAAAAAACCATTACTTTTTTTGGGAAATTTATTGTTTTCTCTGCAAAAATGTATCAGTTAAGGAAAGCAAAAAAAAAGTCCCGGGAAATGCATTCCCCAAAAAAATTTATCTTTCTTGTATGTAGCACTTATGCTAAATTAAAAGCCTTTTATTATTACTTAGTTTTGCCGTCTTTTTATCTTAATTTTTTTTCTTTTTTTCATATTTTTAAAATTTTCCACCATAACAGAAAACTCGTGACAAGTGTTAATCTTTTTTTTAAGTTATCTAACATGCACACAATATTACCTTGTTTTTTTTGAAAATAATCAATAACAAAATTTTTTTTTTTTAAAAATTTTTTTAA
>JAHBCN010007936.1:0-41094 GCA_019359885.1 Listronotus oregonensis
AATAAGGTGTTTACCTTAATTGCATTATTTTAACCTAAGGAATCTGCTGTTGCTCTCATTACTTTTGGGGCACCCTGTATATTGATCAAAGCCAAAACTCTAAAAATGAATGCCAAACAGAAACAAAAACGTTCTGATCTTACTGCAATAGGTATAAGGAAAAAAAGTTATGACTTTTTCTAACATAGGTATGAAAAGAAAACAAGAGCAAATGTTGTCTTGGATTTTAAGAGAAAAACAGGCAGCACAATATGCGATTCAAACTGGTAAAAAGGTTGAAGATTGTCATATAAAAATTAATTCAAAGAAAGTATCGGACGTCGTTTTGGCTCCAGAAGTGTAGTATGTTATGCGAAACAATGATAGAATCTTGCATTAAAGTGTATAAATATTAAAAAAACTCCAAAAAGGCAATGGTACTTTTTAAAATGCTTAAGTTAGAATGTTTAATTGTTTAAGTGCAAATTGCTCTGTAAAAAAGTTTAGTGTTTAAAAAAAATGTTATAAAATTATAATATTGTCAAATTTATTTAAATCAAATAATATTATTCCCTATGCAAGTCCCGAGTCGGTTCAGAACATTAGTTCCGACAAAACTACACTGATAACAACATTTAAATGACGTTATTGGAGACTAAGGTAGTAGCCGATTTGGAACCAATTGTCAGTTCCGACAGCGCTTTTCGTGACGTCATTTGTATGACGTTATTCGGGATTGGATATGGATCCCGAGTCGAGACTCCAGTCACAGCGTAAAATATTACTGAATAACGAACAGACATCATATGTGTTGTGTGTACAGTCTCCTACAAAAATAATATTTTCAAGCATTGAAAACGTCTTACTCTTGGTAAAGCGTATTTGATTTTATTTGAAATAGCGCTAAATTTAGGGCCCATTCAAAATACTGCATCATGAATTAAACTAAAATAAAAAATATATATAATGATCCGTACTGGTACTAGCCCCGGCCCGTTCAACAATCAATTTTTATTAGAGAGAGATGAGCGAGTTCTGCGCGATGGCATTGAAGAGACAAAGATACTTGTAAAAGATGTTTATCCCAATCTCGATTTGACTTGTGGACGGGCCGGGCTTTACTTACTATGGCGATAATTTTGTCTACGACTGCCGCGAGTAAACTATTTTAAAGTGTTAATTGGGGAAAAATTGTGTTGTTTTGTTACAAACAGTTAAAGAAATAAAATTTATAACATCATTGGATTTGGAGATAGGATGCGTAGCCAAAACAAAGTAATTACATTGTGTAATGGAATTTATCGTAATCATAATTTCGTTAAGAACATTTTTTTTTTGCTGACTATGCCACCTTTTTCTCCAACAGCCATATCGATAGGTCCAGAATTGACACCACTGAATTACTTTTTGTGGGAATATTTGAAAAGTAAAATATACGTGAAAAAGCCAAAGAATTGGTCCAAAAATACAATTTATACCCCCTGAAATTATTTAAGATCTTCAAAAAGATATTATTTATCATCTTGACTACTTTTGAGCAGTTAACGATACTTAATCTAATGATTTAATATATTTGTTTTTAAAGTTTACTTTGCTATTAAAATTAGTATTTTAAAATTTTCAAAGCGTTTTTTTTTTTTGTTTTTATGTAATCACATTTTAAAATTATCTGATCGAATGTGCCCTTCCAAGCCCTCTTGAAACCGTTAGGTTTTCCAAGAGTTATTTCATAATGTTTTAACAAATTTAACCACTACTTTACGAATTAAATAAATTTAAACAATATAAAAATGTAAAAAATGTAATGCCACCCACACACATTGAGGAAAAACTGCGCAGTCCTCCTTCCGGACTGTGCAGGCAGTTTGGAAGGATAAATTTTAGTTTACCAGTTTGTGGCTTTCGGACTTAATTTTTTGCTAATAACAATCAATGGTTTTTTTTTGAATATATATACCATAATGCTGGATTCCATCCGAAGAGCTATATTACTTTTTAATTTATTTTTATTTAACAGGATGGCCTTTTGTTTTAAATAATTTTAAAGGGTAGTAAATAAATCAATAAATATAACTCTTCATATATACACAAAGAATTAAATCTTAAGAGTGCATTTACGCTACACCTTAGGGGTCGGGCGAAAGGACGCGGAGACGGTGGGCGGAGACTAACAAACTCCCACTACCACAATTTTCGTATAGCCGCATTAAAAATATTATATTTTATTTAGGTTCTTTCAAATTCGGTGTATCGATGCGCTGTTGTTTCCGATTCCAAGCCTACAGAAGATAACGTTTTTCGGTAACTATTTTTCACTTAAATGACATAAATTATACACCATTTTAAAGAAACGGAAATAATCTATGCCTGTGCTGTAACGAATCTTTGAAATATGAGTCGAGTTAAGAAAAAATAGTATCTAAACATAACCGATTTTAGAGTGACTTTCACTCAAGGAAATATTAAAAACTAAATCCAAATTTAAAAAACTTTTACAGCAGAAGCCTAGATTTAAGTGTTGCTTTCATAGAGTTTTTGAAAATTATGGATAACTTATACCGTTTTTGAGAAAAACATTATACCCAAAACCATAAATTGGATCCAATTTTCGCGGCGCGAATGGACTCTTAAGTATTAGCGTACCGTTGGTGTAAGTAAAATAAAAGGCAGTTTATTGACACAGGATTTAATGATTTACAGATTAGAAGAAAAAAATATAGGCAAAAGGTTGAATATCCTGAATGCTTTTGGGATAAAGGAACAGACAAAGTGGAAAGTTCAGGGCCTGTCCAGTTAAACTGCAAAGGAATGCATAAAAGCGGCACTGCTTTATTGGGTGTCGCTAGGGGGAGTAAATTGGCTAACTCTTCGGAGCAAAAACCTTGAAAATACCCATAAAAAGAACAGGTCGTCCATGGGCAAAAAAAGGAAGCTTTCCTGTAATAGTAAGGTCATTAATAAGGTAAACCGCCCTTCAATGAATGGAATTCAGAATGCTAAAACTTGTAAGAGACGTCATTCCCGCCCCACAATCTTAATATATGTTACTTTTGGTTACAAATTTTAAAAAATAATATATAATTATAGTTATATTGACGCATTGATCCCACCCCAAAAAAATCAATTTTATGAATAAAGCAACTTTAAGTTGCTATATAAAACATATTAAGTACAAAATTAATTAAGGCAGTAAAAGTATAAAATTCATTTTTATTTTAAGATAAAAAAAAAAACTTTATGATCTTATGAATACTGTTAAAATACTTTTTAGAAAGAATATAAAGCGGGAGCTAGTAAACAACAAGAAAAAAATATATTTTATTTAATGAACTTTATTACTAAATGAGCCTTGCTATTTACGGTCAGTTTATAAAGTTAGCGGGGTAAAATAATACTTTCCCTAAAAAAGGAAACTAAAAAAATTACGAAAATCCTATTTACTTCTAGGAACCATAAGAATTTTGACCACAAAACATATTATAGCAAATTTGTGTTAGAATAAAAACCAGATTACCTCATTCTTAATCAGACAAAAGGATCTTAGATCATTGTATCAATAAAACAATCCAATGTGTCACTATTCTCGGTACCACATTTGTCGCAATATTTGATGTTATCACAGATTTAATCTATAATATGGATTTATCATTGGTATAAATATAGTTTAAGTAAGGTTTTTGTTTATATTGTAAATTGTAACATTACAACTTATTTTTTCCGAGTTTAACAGAATATTTTTTGTTAAATAAAAAATGTAAATATTATTACTCTTGTCAAAATGGGTTAATTCTTCGGTTTTGTAATGCTTTTTTTAGAATGTGCTTCAAACTTAGTTCGTCATAAGGTGAGGTTAATAGTTTTGGTTACAAAATAAATCCCGCATTCTCTAAAACTACCTAAAAATAAAAAATACCAATAAGAATAATCACAATGTAAATGTTAACAATATCCGATTTCATAAAACATTTTATTTATTAAAAGGTAAAGACAAAGTCAAACATTTCATTTTACCATAGAATACTTATTTATACATATACACAGATACATACAGACACGCACCTATACATTCACATACAAATATATAATATTAAATACGTAGGTATACACAATAAAACCTATAGAAGAGCTCAAAGACTCCTGAACAGAGTAAAACGCCTTGCTAATAAGAGATACCCCAAGCCTTGGTTAGGAGCTTATTAAAAAGCGAATAAAAAGGTACCCAGAACCATCCCAACATCTTTCCAGGATTTCGGCAAAAGGTTTGATCTGCGGTCATGCCGGGCGCTGTGATTTGTATACTGGTCAATATGCGTCTTACAATACAGTAAGGTTTACAGGAATAATAACGATGAAAAAGTCAGAATTTTGTTGTCTACGAACGCTTGTCGACAACCATCTCTGTACCTCAAACCAGAAACCATCCGAAGGTCCTTCTTTACAAACCAAAGACCAATGCAGCACCTCTACTATGTGTGAGTGAATAGTCCCAGAAGATACACACTCCTCCCCGTTTTGTTTTTTTACCAATTCAAAAACAATCGATTTGCAATAAATCACCGTTCAACCCTCTCCTACGGCAGCCCCGAGAGCTCAGGAGCAACAGCTCGTTAGTATATATTATAAATAAAAAGGTCCCAATACCGAGCCTTGTGGTACTCCCACGATAACATACCTGCTTCCAGAGAACAGATGCCCCACACTAACCCCTAAGACCTTTCAGTCAAATATATTTTAATAAGTGATAAGCCTATGTTGCTGAAATTGTAGCAACGTAATAATTTTCCCAAGAGCAGCTTGTGACTGACACAGTCGAAAGCCTTATCGAAATCACATGAGGTGACTGAAACAAAAAAAAGCCAAACTGCTTGTTGTTAAATAATTTAAAACGCTCAAAGAAACTGCTGATTCTTGCAACCATACATTTTTCCATTAATATTAAAAATATCAAACATACTTCAGTTTTACATATACAGGGTCCTGCAGCTCACCTCCCGTCTTATGTAGCTCATTTATTATTCACTGTAAAATTTTTATATTTTGCAGACGTTACCTTTAACCCACTGTGCATTTCAGGAAAATAATTTTGGTTATACAGGGTCTCACAAAAAAGTGTGACGTCACGATGGTGCATTTTTTTAAATGGAATGATCTGTATTTTTTTGTATATTTCGGTACCTCTTGTGGTCATTTATATTCCTCCAAAATGTTGTCATCATCGGTTTAGTAATTTCAAAGAAAAAAAATAAAATATAAAAAAAACTGTTTTGCACCATTGAATTTAAAAATAAATAAAAATACCAATAGTGCTTGATTAATAGAACTAAACAAAGAAATTATTAAATAACGTAATATCAGTCGCTTAGGTCATGTTTGGTTAATTTGAACTGTACAGGGTGTCCAATATTTAGTGTCAAACTTTTCAAATTTGAAAGCACTTTATTTTTTTTATTTTAAATGTGAGCCCCTGTATATTTTTAGGTCGTTAAATGAAGAATTAAAAAATAAAAATGTTTCTAATTATAATCCTATCTAAATTTCTAACACATTAAAAGTTATTCGTTGAAAACTCATTTTGGCATCTATTTTAATAGTAACACCATTGAATAAAAGTGATAGGTGGCTATGAAAAACAATTTATTTCATTGGAGTTTATTAACTTACAGAATCTTATTTTGACGTATTATAAAAATTCGAGTAAATTATTATGATTTATTAATTAAATGAAATTAACTTAAGAAAAACCTTTAAATATTAAATAAACGTAATTTTTAATTTTGGCAAACATTTATGTAACTTTAATTAATTTCTAGGTAATAATTAATGTTATTAGGAAACTCTAATGTCAATAAATGTTTTCGTAGCCACCTACCATTTTTGTCTAGTGATATTATTATCGAAATAGATGCCAAAATGAGCTTTCAACGAATAACTTTTAATGTCTTAGGAATTTCGATAAGGTTAAAATTAGAAAAATGTTTGTTTTTTAATTCTGCATCTAACGACCTAAAAATATACAGGGGCTCATATTTAAAATAAGAAAAATAAAGTGCTTTTAAATTTGAAGAGTTTGACACTAAATTTTGGACACCCTGTACAGTGTACACAATACGAATTAACCAAACATGACCTAAGCAACTGATATTACGTTACTTAGTAAGTTCCTTGTTTAGTTCTATTAATCAAGCACTATTGGTATTTTTATTCATATTCAAATTCAATGGTGCAAAAAAGTTTTTTTTTATTTTTTTTTTCTCTGAAATTACTAAACAGATGTTGACAAAATTTTAGAGGAATATAAATGACCACAAGAGGTACCTAAATATACAAAAAAATACAGAGCATTCTATTTAAAAAAATGCATCATAGTGACGTCACACTTTTTTGTGACACCCTGTATAATTAAAATTATTTTCCTGAAATGCACTGTGTGTTAAAGGTTACGTCTGCAAAAGATAAAAATTTTACAGTGAATAACAAATGATCTACATAAGACGGGAGGTGAGCTGCAGGACCCTGTATAATAACAGAATGATAGTTTTGAGATTAATAATGAGCATTTTGCATCTAGTAGGCAAAATTTCACTGCTTTTTGAAAACATGTAAAATAAAACATTTAAATGATTTCAGGTAAAAACTGCTGCTAGGTCAATTACAACATTTTGTTAAAAATGTATATCTGTTAAGGTACACTACAGAAATGTGCACGAGGCAAATTTTGCCCTTAAAGTTTTAAATAAAATTTTGTGTTTATTTTTAGGGTTTGATGAGTTTAATATTATTGTTTAACCTGAAAATAATTGAAAATCGTTCCGTCTTCGTCGCCCCAATTAAGTAATAGTTTTATGGTCAGATTTAGATTTATGTCTCCTTGGACTATTTCTTAGCTTATATACAGGATGGTGTAAGGGAATAATTCTTTGCGTCTGTTTAATCACTGTTCTTACCAATTTCAGGTTTGGCGACAGTGCTTAAGTTTAAAGGGCAACACTGTGTTAAAAAAAGATAAAAAAAGACGAAAAATCGTTATTCATCGGTAAACTACTCAGATCGAAACAAGCATTCCATGTTTGTCAATCATTAATTTCGTAGTCTTGATGTCACTTTTTTAAGTAATAAAGCCCTTACTGTTTTTATACCACTCCGACATTTGCCGCTTTCAAATTTTTTTCTTATTGATTTGTATTAAAAAATATTTGTTGAACACTCGCCAAAATGAGACCGGTTTGGTCCTGGTCTTGGGTATAGAGAGAATCGATTGATCTTTTGAAATTTGCAGATCAATGCCTAAACAAAATAAAGAATTATATTAACAATTAAAAAAACCTATCAATGTTTTAATGGCAAGTCTACTACCATTTTTTAAACAAAATTTATATAAAAATCACTAAGACCTAAATGATAATTACAGTATTACGTCATAAATGTTCAATAGAAGGATATCCAATATTTTTATATTAAAGTTAAACTAATTTTAATTTTAATAATATTAGTTAACAAATGCAGAAAATACGACTAATATTATAATGGCTGTACAGGGGATTTTAAAACATCCTAATGGAAATCCAACAACTAAATTTTTTTACTACGTATACATTTTAAGTTATAGAACGTATCAGGTATCAGTTATTTTTATTTAATACATATTTAGTAGTAGTAGTAGGCATTCGTTTTGATGGCTTTGCTGCGAGGCAATTGCCAGCTCAATTCGGTAGTAACCTCCGTAGTCTGGCTCTTAGGCCATCCAGAAGTCACTGTAGATTACAGTTGTAGCTCAGTTCTGTTGCTGTGATTGAAACTTTGGTTTGGCAAGATAACGTATCCTCTTGTAGTGACCTATGTTAGTTCAGACAAACACAATACAAATGGTGTTGGGAATATCAAAAACTACTAAAAAAAATAAAATACACAGTGGGGAGAAAAAAGGAATAGCAGGTAGATTATAGCAAGCTGAGCTTCATAATTTTATTTTGTTAATGTTAATAAATTTCATCAGGGCACTAACTGAATCTTCTTTGGGATTTGCCAATACTGTACTAATTGACAGTGGCGTTGGGTATTTTGACTGAGTGAAAAAGTTGTATAAATCAAAGTTGGAAATAGTACTAATTGGGCATTCAAAGAATAGGTGATTTAGACTTTCCACTGAGCCACATTCGCACCCTCAAATTTATCGCCACATTCTTACCCCTAATAAACGCCACCAAATCGTCAGCATAACCCATCATCTCTACCCTATCTGAAGGAATTTTGAAGCAATCTGCAGTGTAAAGGTTAAACAAAACCGTGCTTAGTGGTGATCCCTGTGGCAGTCCTTTTGTTGCCAAATAAGGCCCAAGAAGTCCTCCGTTGCTGCTTCTTGAGTATAGCAAACGGTTTCTCAAAATTTTGAAGATCAAATTTGTCATTTCAACTGGAAAACCGCTCCTGTTCAGTTTTTCATACAGCTTATACAAGTTAACATTATCGTAGGCGGACTTGATGTCCAAAAACACGGCTATAACTGTTTCTGAGTTTAAAAACGCGTCGAAAATCACTGATGACAAATATGCCGCATTGTCATTCACACCCCTGCCCCTACGAAAACTATTTAATTGTAGAGAAAATCTTTACTTTTAATAAAATGATCCAACCGGTTTTTTAACATTATTTCCTTGTGTCTTACTGCTACATGATGACAATGTGATTGGACGAAGGTTTTCGGCTAAATTCGGGTCCTTATTGTGTTTTGGAATCATGACAATATTGAATTTCTTCCAATCACTTGGAAGGGGACCACCAGCTAGACATTCATTATAGATATTCAACAAAGCGGATTTTGCGGTAGTAGGAAGATTTTTAAGCATGTTATAGGAGATGTCATCTAGCCCAGGAGCCGATCTCCCTTTGTTATGCAACGCATTTGTTAGTTCTTGCATAGAAAACATTTGGATAGTAGAAACGTCCACAGGAAGCAAAACGAAAGATGGATCAATATCAATAATGGCCATATTGCGCAGGACTTCAATTTTAGTTGTATCAGGGGTTGTCACATTTTTGGCAGTTTTGTTGCTATTTGAGAATTTTTTTATAGTTTTCCACGTTCTAGAAGGGTCTGAAAGCCGATTTAATGTGCCAGTAAATTCAACAAAACTGGAACGCTTTTTGTTCCTTAAAAGTCGTCTGGTTTTGGCTGTAATTTTCTTTGCCCGAATATAGTTGTCGAGAGTTGGGGATTGTTTAAAAGCTCCTACTGCTTCCCTCCTTTCAGCAAGCCCAGCAGAACACTCTTCGTCCCACCAAGGGTTGCCCCCAGATTTTGCTGTCCCACATTTTCTAATTGGAATGCTCGCTGCTATATTGAGCACGCTCAACAGTTCTGTGTAAGATAAAGAGTTATTCTTATTAATTAGTTCGTAAAAAGCTGTTCTAGGAAATTCATTCCAGTTTGCCTTATGGAAATTTCTCAAGAAATACGGGAAAGAAAAGATTTTTGGAGCACCAGAAGGACTGTCCTTTAGAAGTTGGAAAATGATCACTGTTTCCGCAATCATTGAGAACACTCCATTCACATTTCAAAGTCAGAGAAAAATCCACAAAAGTTACATCCACTGCACTAGGATGTTGAGATGGATTCTGGAACAGAGTCGGAGAGCCGTTGTTCAGACAAAACATGTCATTGTTGGAGATAAAGTCAGCCAGCTCTCTACCCCCTTTGTTTACTGGGGCAGCATCCCATAACGGATGATGGGCGTTCATATCCCCAATGAGAATAAAAGAATCAGAAATACCACTCCGTAGACTCGCAAGAAAACTCTGGGTTATGAATTCATTGGAACTACTATAAATGTTAGCAATTGTGAAGGACCCAACTTTGACCACTATACCCTGTATATGATCAGAATTAAACAGCTTGACGACAGAAAACAAAACATTTGTCCTCAAACAGGTGGCCACACCCCCATATCCATCATTTCGATTTTGCCTAATAACATTAAAGCCCTTCAGGGCAAAACTTGAATTGTGTTTGAGCCAAGTTTCATTGAGTAAGACAATATCCGGTTCTTCCCTTGTAATTAAGTTAATTAAATTTTCCCGATTTGAATTCACACTTCTAATATTCCACTGCAATATTTTAAGGTTATTTCTAGAATCCATTGTCATTTAAAGTTTAATACATATTTACGTTAGTGGTGGTTAAGACTTGAAGGTTAAAGTTTCATCCTAAGACACCTTTGCGCGATGCTGCCAGAATGGACCCAATTACCCTAACGTGAGAAAAATGTAAATTTGGCTTCATCAAAAATATTACATGTTAGGAAACTTTTATCATCATTTTCGCATTAAGAGACTTACAACTAACAAAAAATTAGTCTTATTATCTGGGATTTAGTAAATCTTTAAAATAATTTTACCTTGAAAATGGTGGTAAACTTGCCACCAAAACGTGGTAGGTTTTTTTGACTGTTAAAAGGTTTTTTAGGGTTTTTCTTTAGTTTTTCAGGTCAAGCAAGTCTGTGTATGCACAGAATCTATACGCTTGCACCAGGACCGACGCGGTCCCATTTTGTCGAATAACAAACCTAGATTTTTTGACACCGGAATTTGGCACATTACTATAGAACTGATTATTGATTTGTCCTAATATAGATTCTAAAAATTCTCGTTAGCTTACCCGCCTGGAAAGGTTGCCACAAAACTATAGAATATATTTATTAGTACTAAATTAGTCAAGTACCATTTTAAAATTAAAATATAAAATTGTTAAAAATATTTTAATTTAAAAAAATATATTATTCACAACAAAAAAATGTCGACGCATCTGGGTCGGCAAATATTAACTCAGTTCAAAAAACTGAAAGAATAAAAAAACCGTTTAAGGTTTTGATCTAATAAATATGTCCGAAAAAATACACAGAATTGTGGATTTTTTAATTTGGAACAGGTTAGACTTAGGCATTTCTTTTGTTTGCCCAAAGAAATATCTTATTTTAAGCGCACCAATGTAAATCTCCCTGTCTAAATATGTCTGTATGTGTTTTTGAAAGTTCAACTGCATAAAAAAGAAATGTATTAGATTGGAGAGTCACTGCAAATGAAACTGATCGCTAACGTTATTTCTGTATAGCGAAAACAACCAAATTTTCTGATGTTTCTTCTTTAAAAATCTCGGCCTCTTAAAGTACTGAGATCTAAAGTTTGATCAAGTTCTTTTTTACCTTGGTCTTTATTTTACATAAGTGTCTTTGGTCTAATCACTTTATTTTTAATTTAATGCATGGAATAAATTTCTACCCGGATTTTAAATTTTAAGACAATGGGTCACATATTTTTTTATTTACCAGAAATAACACTTTATACCTGAAGAACGCTTCTGCCAAATATTTTTTATACGAAATTCTATAACAGAATTATAAGCATTTAAATTTTAAATATAAAACTTTTCCGCGAAAAGGGTATCTACGTCACAAGTGACTAAGCACAAGCACACATATTTACAAATCCTGATCGACAAAAGCAACCGGGACTAAGTTCCAATATTACGTCTCGCATAAAAACAAAGTAAATAAAATACCATGCGGAGCTAATCCGGATGTTGAAACACTTTTGATTTTCAATTAGTGGATAAGTGTCATTTTCATTTTTTTTCTTAATTGTAGAATACTATAAAATGTTTATTTCAGTTTGACAAAAGCACATTAAGAAAAAACGTATTGCATTGATTAAAAAAGTCAATAACTGTGGTTATAACAATAAAAAGTACCAATATTGCATTGGTTCAAAAAGTCGGTAATTATAATAAGTTACAAGGCATTTTTCTTTAACGATTAGTAGGAGAGCTGGCGAACTATTTTAAGTAGATTCTTAAGGCACTTCGAAAATTTGTCGAATTGACCTTGAAGTACCCCTAAACATAAAAGTCAAGGTCCGGCTGAAGGGTAGCGGACCCCTAATAACCCTTGAATTAAAAAATTCAATGGTTGGTAGACGGAGCCGCTAACCTTGAGCCAGACTTTGCCTTTTATATTTAGGAGGCCTTTTCCCCTTAAAATTTTCAAAGTGCCTCAAAAACCTACTCAAAAATGTCCCCAGCTTTCGGACTAGATAATAAACAGTTTGTAGAACTTTAACCTGTTTTTTGGGAATTTTTTTGTGCTAATTGCGATTGATTTTGACGGTGTAATTACTCTTTATAGTTATTATGTTGTATATGTAATTGACATTAAACCAATTTATGTTAAATCGGAATAATGGAACGCAATCGATTTTCTCTTTTTGCTCTGAATGAAATAAATTAATGAAGGAAAAAAATCTAATATTAAAACTCTGCACCAACCCTTGTGTCATCACACGTCTTTTTGGTCTGACAAAAAATTTAAAGGTCCAGTCGTGATCTTTAAATCGTAGTTACGCCGAAACTATTTTCTTGTTTTTCTTCTTCTTCCTTCAATTTAGGCTGGTAGCCTGTTTCTTTTCGTCGTCTCTCTGCCTACTACACTAATAAGTTATCGCTCCATCGCTTTCGGGGTCGTCCTGGACTTCTGCGGCCCAATGGTGACTTGTCGCGTACAATTCTGACTATCCTTGTGTCGTCCATTCGATTGATGTGCTCGTTCCATTCCCTCTTCTACCTAGTGCCCATTCACTAATCTTTTTTACTTTACATGTTCTTCTTTTATTTTTACTTCTTTCTGTCTAGGAGCGTGTTTCCAGTTATTCTGCGAAGCATTTTCATTTTGGTTGTCTCTAGTAGCTGCTTGGTTTTCGCTGTGTCAGGTCGAGTTTCTGCGGCATAAGTCAAAGTTGGTCTAACCGTTTCCTTATAGATTCTTAATTTGGTTTTCATTTTAATATTCTTATTTCGCCATATTGTGTCCTTTAAACATCCTGCTATTCTTGTTGTCCTCGTTGTTTACTCCCTTACCTTCGTCTCAACATCGCCATAGCCTGACATTTCTATGCGTAGATACTTGAATTTAATTTCTTGCTGAATAACTTTGCCTTCGACTTCAAGTTTTAATCTTAATGGTGTTTATGTTTTACCTATCTATTATTGATCTATAATACCTTAGAAACGGAATATGTTATGATAGCAATAATACCTGCTATCACACCTAGGGCATTATAAGCGGGCATTATGATTGCCCGCTTATATGCCCCAATCGCTAATATGGAAATTTTATTGCTTATCCCAAATTTTTTTCTCTCACAATAAAGATCAAGTTTATACAATGTAGACCTTAGGGTGGAATACTTGGCCCAGAGGGGTTCGGACTGTATTTTCCGACTAAAAATAATAAATTTTGTTAAAACATTTTATTAAAAATAAAATCAATAACTTACCAGTTCAAATACCATTAAAACGTTTTCGGTTATTTGAAGAATTGCGTTCGCATTTTTAAATACCAAATTCCATACCCCCGATCATACTTTGCCTTGATTTAACTGGCAAAAGATTTTCGGTCCTTTTATGGCCTTTTCTCTTATATTTTGTGGAATTTCTTCCATTTTGAGCAAATCGTTAAATAAAAAATGAATGACTAACTGACAAAAACATCAAAATCAAACTTAACCCAGTTTATCTACTTACTATACAAGTACAGGTGCAACTTATTTTTTATATTGCAAATAAATAATGAATTTGTTTAAAAAACTTTTTTGGGGTAAAACATAAAGCATTGTATGCCCACGGGCTTTACTGGACTATAATGCCCATCGGGTAAATCTAGCCCTCGGGCCAGAGGCCCTCGGGCTATTTCGACCTTCGGGGGTTTATAGTCCCGAACCCCTTGATACATAAATAGCTATTTTGACATTGTTATGCATTTAGTTTTTTTGGGCCGATATTATTATATTAAACGATTTGGCATTACAGTTAAATCGATGTAATAGTCATTGTAGATAGTTTTCATTCTCAGCATCCTCGGCGTAGCACAGAATAATAATTTCTTGGTTGCCCATTCTGTAGCCTTTAGGTCAATGTACACTTCTTATTATTTCGTCCAAAATGATGTTGAAAAGGAGAGGGCTCAGAGAATCCCCCTGTCGAATACCACAGCCCACAGTTATTGGTTCAGTCAGGACTCCATTTATCTTTCCTTGACTCCATTTATCTTTTCTTGACTGATTGGCTTCATATATATTTTCTATGGTTTTGATAAGGTTATGTGGGATTTACCTGTTGTAGAGAAGGTGTATAACGTCTTTTACTCTCACGCTATCGAACGCTTTTTCTAAATCAATAAAACACATGTATGCTGGTCTGTTATATTCAATTGATTTTTCTGTGATCTGTCTTATGGTAAAAACCGCGTCTGCGCAAGATCTATCCGATCTAAATCCTTGTTGTTCATCTGCTAAGGATGTTAAGTTATTAATTTTGTTTGCTCTAATTTTTGTTGTCAGTTTAAGTGTAGTGCTTAATAAATTTATACCTCTGTAGTTTGAGGGTAATTTCTTATCTCTTTTTTGAACATTAGGATAGTAATGTCAGTTCGCCATTTATTGGGTATTCTGTGTTGATAGAGGATTTGTCGAATGAGAAGTGTTAGCTGTTGAGTGAGGCTTCGGCCGCCATATTTAAGTAGTTCGTTTGAAATACCATTTTTCCCAGGGCTCTTTCGATTTCTTAGCTTTTGAAGAGCTGTATTTACATCGACTGTCTCAATTTGTATGTTCTCGTTCGTTATTATTTCGGGTGTGTTCAGTTCATTTTTAGGTTCATCTTCAGATTCTATCTTTTTATGAGCAAATGTATTTGAGAGATGGTTTTTTAATAGGAAAAGAAGGAAATTTGACGTGTTTTCAGAAAAATTTTATGCACGGGGCCTGACCTACCTTAATTATATTGCCCTTCACAGTATTTTCTAGACAACACAGTAGTACCACACGGACAGTAGATCTAAACTAACCCCGCCCCTCCATTACCTCCTGGGTAATCATCTAGACTGGACCTACAGTTTAAGGTGAAATCAAAACCACATCATATGGTCACATACATTGCCGATCATTGTTTAACTAAAAATTAATAATTTCTTAGTTTCTTCATAAATATATAAAAAAAAGAGAAAAAAGGTTATTGTACATATTATGTTCTGTATTGTTGTGGCGAAGTCATTTATTAAAAAGTCCTCGTTAAGTACCAAAAAGAAATTCTAAACAATGGGACCGCTTTGGTTCTGGTGCCGGGGTGGAGAGCCTGCTCAATCCTGTTGAGCCCCCTGAGGTGCCTGAAACAAACACAAACAAAACCCCAAAATTTAAAATGCTTATCTACATTTCGGTGGCAGGTCTGCCACTGTTTTTAAGATAAAAATAAAGTATAAAAGCCTAGGTAACTAAAAATAAATATTAACTAAAACCGGTAATTTTTTTTAAATTTAGCTATCCTAAGACGGTGTTTTTGAAAAAAAAGGTATATTTATTATATAATAAGAATTATTGTGTAGCATTAATATCAGTTAATTGAGTTAATTTAAATAATACACGGTTACCTTTGCTTGATGCTAAAGTAATTTCAGGAAAACCTAAAACCAATTAACACAACATTCTTTTCTATTTTTTTTTTTTTAATAATAATTATACCAGTTAGAGCAGATAAATGTCATGTATGACATTACGTCAAAAATACTAAAAAAAGTATCTCAGAATAATACTACACAATAAAGAGTGTAGCATTAATATCAGTTAATTGAGTAAATTTAAAAAATAGATGGTTTCCTTTGCTTGATGCTAAAGCAATTTTAGGAAAACCTAAAAAATTAACGCAGCATCCTTTTTTATTTTTTTATGATAAATATTCCAGTTTTAACGAATAAATGTCATGTATAACATTAGGTTCAAAATGTCAAAAATACTATTTTAGTATAGCTTTTACCAATTCAAATTTTAATTAATAATTAATTTTCAGTTGGGTTTTTATTTTAAAAACGGTAGTAGACTAGTCACCGGAACGTAGATAGGTATTTAAATTTTTTGGAATTTTTTTTTCTGTATCAGGCGCCTTGCTAGTTCAGAAGGGACAATAGGACCCAGCAGGATCAGTCTTGATACCCCGGGACCAGAACCAAAGCCGTCCCATTGTTTAAAATGTCTTTTTGGCTTGTACCCCAAGAGGACTTTTCAAGCAAAGCTTATATTAGAACAAATTTATTAACTAATTTACTATAGGGGTATATCGAGAGAGGAAAGATTTGCTAAAACTCTCTCTAATGATAGACCTCTCGGCTGAGAGTTTATTGTTTTATAAACAAACTGACTTTCAAAAAATGCTCCCAAAGCCAGACAATTAGTGACATTTTTATGTGATATTTACATCAGTGGGAAATGCTATGGCCTGCTTGTGTTTTACGCCCAATCATTGGCGTGACGTGTTGTTTTTAAAAGATGTACTTAATCCATGTCCCTTTCTAGTATCGTTAAACTTTATATGTATCAACTGTATGTATAGGAATAATATAAAACTTGTATATTATCGATTAAAATACCAATAATTTTTTTGCACTGGTACAAAAAGTCAGTAACCACGGTTATAATTGCAATTGACCAATGGGCAAGCCTTTTCTTCATTTGTTTTTGTTAACGTCATTCATAAATAAACATAAACATATTGTATATATCATATTTAAGTCTCTGTATTTTTTAAACTCTTTATGAAACCTCGTCCGACATTGTTTAACTTCGCTGATCTGACAGAAAGTGGTGTTTCAACGCGATAAAGGCCGTTTATCAACTAAAACATTAATAAAAATAAAAGCTAAGTTTTTTAAAAAGTTTTTAAAGTTCAAAAAACAATTAAATTATGTCTATGTTTGTTTTCCAACTTACATAGGGTTGGTTGAATGACTAAGTCACAGAGTAGCTCTAAGATAAGAATAATCCGAAGGGTGTTAGAGACTAAATTCAAATTATATTTGTTTGGCATAGAACAGTTTTAAGTGTGAGCTAAAATTTTGATTAGGGAGTTCTTAAGGACGAGAAATAAGAATGTATTCTTTTTTCTTAGTCATACTTTCTTACTTCTAGCCATATTGCAATTATTTAAAAAATAATAAGTAGAATTGTAAATTCTATATAATTATAGGTAAATTATTTACGAGACCGTCACCTATTTCGACCCGAGGAATTACGTATGGTGCATAAATTTTGCTCATATTGGTCCAATAATACATTTAATTAATTTATTTAAATATGTAACGAATCCTAATACTACCTATTTTATACTAATATGAGGGAGTATATAAATTTTGACGCAATAAAAAACAAGTAAATTTAAATTTACACTTTTATAAAGTCATGCAACGCTACATTATCTATAAGAGAAACAAAATAAAACAAACAACTACTAACTATTATTACTCAAAATTCAGGTTGGTGTGATTGCTGTTAATTCGAAGAAACTCCGAGAGTTGTTAAGTAAGCACTACACTTATATTTAATACAACTTCACTTTGTTTCTTACAAAGAAAGTTTTCGATTGTGCTTTTTAATTTAAATTGATTTGATACTAATAATATTTTACCCTATTGACTATGAATTTCTCTAAATTTAGCAGAACTACTCGTCGTAATTTTTCTCGGTATTAACAGACTAGTTGGGTTAAAAATACAAAGAAATTTCTTCACTATTATCTGCATAGATATAACTACATGGTGATTTCCAAGGTAACGCTTTTTTTAACGGTATATAGAATTCATTAAAACAAACAACTTTTTTAAATAACTTTTTTTAAAATACAAAAAAAAATAAGTCACTTACATTCATTTAGTGTGTCGAATACGGTTCTGTCTTAAGTGAGTTGTCACCGCCCAAGAAGTCTTCGGGCTGTAGTGCTTGGACACGTTGAACGTGATTTTCACGCAATGTTGTCCACACTTTTTTTTTACTTAAACCGTCCTGAATTGCAATCACCCGAGTACTTGGATCCAGAATGAGCCCGCAAGGAAAACCTTCGCGCGTCCAATCTCGAAGCAACGGTCGCAGATTAACAACACTCTCCATAAGAAACATACCCACGTATTTATTGTTTTTGGATTGTGCCATTTTCGACATTTAACAATGATTTAAAATTAAAATTAACCCTCGCCTCGTCTGGTAAAAGCAATGCGACTGAGTCATAATGCGTGATATACAAGACAAAAAACAAACGTAAATAAGAAATAAACTATTTTTATGCCCAGGCCCGTACTACACACACTTTTTAATAAATTTGTATAGCTTTGTTATTTTTGAATTTAAAAAAAATATATATATTTAAAAACGTCGCCTTCCCTAATATATCCCCTTTTGGGCCGAGTTGGATGATATCTATTTATGACACTAAATATTTTTTTTATTGAGCCATATTTAATTTAGTTTTTCATTCTGTGCATAAATTGTATATTGTATAATGTGTTAAAGTTAACAGGGTATATTTTGCTAATCTGTTACAAGATATAATTAGTGCCCTTTAGGATAAAGTTAAACATATGTATAAATTCTTACTTTTGTCCTTAAATATTCCTCGATACTAAACTTTAACTTAATATAATTAAAAACTATAAAATTTACATTTTAACGTTAATACCCTATATTTTTAAAGAGCAACATTTTGTTGAATTGTAATGTTTTTACCTCCAATATGTATAGTTACTCTATGACCCTTTCATTACCAACCACCCCACGCCACTGAATACTAAGATAAATTCATATACAAATAGCCAAATAAACATAGGGAACTGTTACCCGAGACGTCAGATTTGAAATTTAAAATTATCCCATAGCAAGCTACTTCACACCAACCGGCTTTGTTTCGGTTTTAAATCGGTGCAGCATTAATAAATGCATTCGGATAGGGTTAATGACATTAATTTACTGTTGAATCCTAAAAATTGAGACAAATATTGTGTTTTTAACTCAATTAATAAAAATGTTTTCATTAATATACAATAAAGAAGGAAACATGTACAGTGTGTCACAGCCTACATGTAAAAGTGAAAAATCGTCAATTTTAATTTTTGATTGTGATTCATTTGTTTTAATTTTGACATGTTTTATACTTTTGCCACCAATTTTTGGCTCCGATCGTTTTTTAGTTACTTACCAAAAACTTTATATTTTTATATAGCGGCCATCCTTGATTTTTCGATATTTAACTAGCTCTTTAAACTCCTTTTTTAATGATATCCCACTTGATAATAAGCAGTTTAAAACATATCTAAAAACAGTAATTTTTAACAATAATTTGACAACACCAGCCCAAATGCCTCATCAATGCGCTTTGTGTCAATTTTCCCAATAAAAATATAACATAATTAATTGTTTATTTTGCTAACAAAACCAATAATCTTTTAAAAAAACATTATTTGTGTTTTAGTAAAAAAAATATTTTAACAAAACTAAATTTAAGTAATTAAAAAAAACAAACACATAGCAATTCATTAATATAAAGAATATGCATTTTAACAAAAAAAATTGTTGTAAATAAATGTCTCTTGCCAATAAATACCATAAAAATCAAGACCTGGAATCAAAGGTTCATTAGATAGATGAATTACCAGTTATAGTCTAGGAGGCCACCGCAAAAAAGCTGGCCATAAAGAGATACGCATAAAACGCCGCACTGCTGCCTCAGCTCAGCGGGTTCAAATTGCATTTTTGTTACCCAGGAAAGAGCGTGAAAAATCGGTTTTTTAAATATAACTCTAAAATATGGATTTTGAGAAAAAAAGATATATTATTTAAAATTAATGGCCTAATAAAATTACGTAAATTTTGTTCAATTAAACATTTTCGAACTCTTAGTTTTTGAGATTTAAGTTTAAAATAAAAACGCCAATATCTCAAAAACTAAAAAGCTTTATGAAAAAAGTTTTATACTCATATTTAATAAAATAAGTATTAAGGAGATATAAGCAAAAAACTGATTTTGGCCAAAAATTTCGCTATTACAATATTTTTTGGTACAAGTGCCTATTATCCCCCATTGCCTCGAGGCACATGTTTGTATGTTTGTTTCATTCAATAAATAGAACATTTTAAATTAATTTTTAGAAGTATTGAAGTTGGTATATTTACTTGTAGCAAAAAAATATTAATAGCAAAATTTTTGGCCAAAATCACGTTTTTGTTAACATCTCCTTTATTACCTGTTTTATTAAAAATAAGTGTATAACTTTTTTATGGAGCTTATTAAAAAGCATATTTTTGTTTTATACAATTTTTCGTAATCTTAAAAACTAAAAAAACTGAAAAAAAAATTATTGAACAAAAGTACGTAATTTTATTAGGCCATTAATTTTAATTATGTACCCTTTTTTTTCAACAATCCATAATTTTCGAATTATATTGAAAAAAAAAGGATTTTTGACGCTTTTTCCTAGGTAAAAAAAATGCAAGTTGAAAACCCGGGTTTTTTTATAGTTCATAGTAATATAACAAAATGCTTTATGCGGATCTCTTATTGACAAGCTTTTTTGCGGTGGCCTCCCGAACTGTTAGCAAAACAGAAGTTTGTAAGAAATACAACAAACATTTTTGTTAGTACTAGACTTGGTTTTGTTAAAATATTTTTTTACTAAAAGACAATTTTATTTTTTTAAATATTATTGCTTTTGTTTGCAAAATAAACATTAAAGTCATACCTTTATAGGGAAAATTGACCGAAAGCTTATTGATGAGGCGTCAGGCCGGCGTTGCCAAATGTATTGTTAAAAATTACTTTTTTAAGATATTTTTAAAAGTGTTTTGTAGTGACAAGTGGCATATCGTTAAAAAGAAAATTTAAAGAGCTATTAAAATACTAAAAAATTAAAGAGGGTCGCCATATAAAAATCGAAAGTTTTCGTTAGTAACTGAAAAAAAATACAATCGGAGAAAAAAAAGGTGGCAAAATGTTTGTCATTGAGAAGAGACGCGGAGACGGTGGGCGGAGACTAACAAACTCTCACTATCACAATTTTCGTATAGCCACATTAAAAATATTAGATTTTATTTAGGTTCTTCAAATTGGTGTATTGATGCGATGTTGTGGTTCCGATTGCAAGCCTACAGGAAGTTTTTCGTAACTATTTCTTAAATGACACAAATTATACACCATTTTAAAGGAAGGAAATAATCTATACCTCTCTGTAACGGATTTTTAAATACGAGTCGAGTTGAGAGAAAATAGTATCTATACATAACCGATTTTAGGGTGACTTTCACTCAAGGAAATATTAAAACCTAAATCTAAATTTAAAAAACTATTACAGCAGAAGCCTATATTTAAGTTTTGGCTTTCATATAGTTTATAAACATTATCGATAAATTTTACCGTTTTTGAGAAAAACGTTAAGCCCCGAACCCCAAATTGGATCCAATTTTCGCGGCGCGAATGGACTCTTAAAAAGTATCCCAATAATGCCCCAGTTCAAAAGATGTTAAATTAAAACAAGTGAGTCACAAGCAAAAATATCGACGATTTTCACTTTTTCGTCAATATCTTCAAAAGAAAAAAATTAACTGCACAGTCAAAATCAGCAATAAATTATCTAAAACTTTCTTCATTTAAACATTTTTCCATTTTGTATACTGAGCGAGATGACAATATATGTAGACCGAATTTGGAACTATCCTTCTGGATTACATTAAATTAGTACATTAATAGTAACTGAGTCAGAGATAAATCAAATTCAGTAAACGTTACCGTTTCCTTTGGGAGTTGAAGTATCCGAAATGTTTTATCATCTCCTTACTTACTATGAAGATCATTTCAGGAAAACACAACCAATTACAGTGCAAATAAATAGACCATGTAGTTTAATCTCTGGCTGTGGCTGGGCATACTTTCAGAAATGTAGATGTTTTCATAATTTATTAGGAAAAGATTGCTTTTATTTTGTGTAAAGAGTGAGCCTACAATTGGACAAACCAATGTATTTCATTAAAACCTTTACATGCGTATGAGTTCGTTACAGGGAGCACTAAGACCTTAAAAGAGATCATACAGTATACAACAAAATCAGTTACTGCGCAATTATTATAAGTCCTACGAGCTCACAGGTCTCTCCTAGTCTAGTGATCCAGCTTTTATTAGGTTTCCATTATCGTTTTTAAACATTTTTTGAGAAAGGAAAGAAAATTTGGCCATACAAGCTCAAAAAACTGCCTAGATCTAATGTAAAATGATATTTCTGCTCCGCATTCTGCTGCAGTTTCTATGTTGTGTCAAGCAAAAATTAATTTTAACCTAATAAAAATAAATAGACATTAAAAGTAAAATTAAACTGAAATATCAAAATAACAACCTTTTAGTTAAATATTAAAACGCGAGAGCTAGCCTCACAAAATATATTTTCATTAGGGTAAATGGGCCAGCTGGCTAAAGTACATTTATTATTATTTGGGTTACAGAGATAGAGTAGTAGTTAAATAGTAGTAGTAGTTTGGTAAATGGGCCCGTTATTGATTAACAATTTACATTGTCCATGGTATTAACACAGAAAGTATATCAGTGACGATCAGTTTTTTACAAAAGAAATAAAAACTGTTTAAAATATAAGTATTTTTATTTACAAAATAATATAGTAGCACCAGGTTAAACCTTTAACTGGTATTACATTAAAAATTTAAATAAAGTGATATTTTATTTAGTTCTCTAGGAGTCTAACTGGTGCTTTTGGAGGTGCACCTAAATTAAAATGTTTTTAAAATTCTAAAACTGCAGCCATTAACAATATACTAATTTATTAATTTACATGCATATTTTGTCTTTTTTTAGAAATAGTGTCAAACCAAAGCGAGACAATTAAGCTAAAAAACAATTGTAAAATGTTATTTTTTCCAGCTACTTTAAAGAGATTGTAGAATTCGATATAAAAATTTGGCCTATTAGAATAAAAATATAATGGGTTGGAATCTTTGCCTTATATATTGAAAAAAAGTTTTTAGGTTTTTGCATGTAAGAACATTTAAATAAGTTTAACATTAAATGGAGGCAATCTGGTTTTTACATAAAGTTATTTATTCCTTTCCTTTTAAATGGGTTCTTACAAGTACAGGGTTCCCCATAAGAGACTACCTATTTTAATATTAAAGTAAATTCTATATGAGATAAGTCAGTATGTTTTTTTTTTAATTATTATCTTCTATGGCCTTTGGGATTTGAATCAACATATTTTTAATCGAGAAGGCACCTATCACAAAACTAGGAAAAATTAATTTTCGTAAAAGGTCATTTTTCTAATAAAGCATCATTAGGTTTGAACATATAATTTAATGTTTAGTTTTAATTCTCATGGATTTTTTAGTTTAACAACGAATTTTTTTTGCGTAAAAACATAAAGAGTAACTTAATAGAAGAAGATGAAGTGACAGTACATACCGCAAAAAACTCTAAAAGAGTTCTGCGAGAAGTGTTTAATGGCCGACTCATTTCACTATTTAGGGATTTAAATTGGCTTTAAAGGTCCCGGACTTAACTGCACCAGACTTTTTTTGTGTAGGGGCTATTTAAAGTCAAAGGTTTTTGCAACTCGTCCAGAAAACATCCAAGTCCGAATAGGGAACTTGACCATTTTTTTTAAATCTCATGATTTGCTTTATATATGTCTAGAAAGAACATTCCCAAAATATTTCCGGTTAAAATTAAATAATTACTTCATAATCCAGCGTTAAAGTTTCGCGCGGTCCGAAAGCATTTCAAACAGTTCATTTTCGCGCCAGCGTGGATGACGTCATTACTTACTATGGCCGTCGACCCATCCGTATAGCGAACACGCCACGCTGCTGCACAGTTTTCTTTCTTATTATTGTACTGTTATTTTTGTTGTGGATCGATAATTTTCATTGCATTTTGTAACTGTATATTGTTTTGGGTGGTGTTAAAGTTTATTATGGAGAAAAGTAGTATCAAACAATTTAAATACTGTGTTGTACCAATGTGTCGGAGTACGACACCGAATAAAATATTTATTAACCTGCCTACAAATCCAAATCGAAGAGCGAAATGGTTAAAAGCGTGCCGTAGAGATATCAAGGATATTTCCCCGAACTCCGTACTTTTTGTTTGTGAGGAACATTTCAATGTAAGTAAATAATAACCTAGGTTTTTGTTATGCAAGTTTGATACTTTTTTCGATGTATAAAGGTCTGATAGTATCTAAAACAAAGGTAGAATAAAAAAACTGCTACCTACAAACCCGAGACTTTAGTTGAATATTGTTAGAATATATGTACATAGTACTAACTACTAGACCAAAAGAGTTTTTTAATTTGAGATAAGTACTGAATAATGTAAGTTTATTCTACTAAACGCAATTTTTCGTAATTATATTTAACCGTGTGTACTTCTTCTCTGCTTTAACGCCGCGAACTTCTTCAAAAGGAAAAACTATCACTATTTTAAGAAAATTTGCAACCATAAACATGTCCACAACAGGCACGTTATCGGACTGGCCCTTAGAATATCCCTCTTCAGTCATATTCAATGAAAATAGTCACTTTGCTTCCAAAAGTCTTTAGGAAAACAATATCCAATAGTTTTGATAAACTACACACAAACACGATTTTAAAACCGACCACCTCCACACCCTTATGGAAAGAGAAAAGCCCGTTTAACAATGTTTAAAGTATGGAAACTGCAGTAACACTCACAATCGATTAAATACAAGAAAATTTGACGAACCGAACAGTTTTAAATCAAGGCAAACGCTTTTTATAATGGCCATTCCGTTGAATTAAAATGAACGTAGATTGACGATTTGAGTTGTGACGTCACGACCAATGGCAAAGCGTTTTGGTCCGCCAGGTAGAATTTGAATTTGGAGGTATTTTCAATCATTTATTGCGGCCGTTGTGAATATCTAAAATGTATTTTTTTGCTAATACGTGTTTTAAGGCGACATTTGCTTATATTTTCAAATACTTTCGAAAAAATTAAAAATATTGGCAAGTTCCCTATTACTGAACAGGTCCGGTGAATAGATCAGGTTTTCCTTCATCGTGTCATGAATTATTTCGTGCCAAATCTTAAAAAAAAGCATTGAAGTTAATGGTACTTACTTAAAAGACGTAAGTTTTAAAGATTTGGATAAGTCGTATGTTATAGTAAATTATAAAGAGTAAATTGTAATTAAGTGTAATAAAATGTTAGTTTTATTAAGTTTTAACAATTTTACTGAACAAATAAAATTGGTAGTCGATTATGGGGAGTTTAAGGGCTATATATTTTATTGTTGTATTTAAACTAATTTTTTGTTGTTTTAGGCTTTCTTTAACTCCCATCATAATTTTTTCTATCTATATATACTATGTTTTCATGCTAAGTCAGCTAATTCATTTAATTGGGGCTTTAAGGCAATGCAATTTAAAATTATTTAATACTTTTCGAATTTTTTATTTTTGTCTAATGACTTTTGTAGTCGTGAATATTTAAATTAGTATTCTTAAAATGTTCCGGGAGATCACAACCAAATGTTAACGAATAACGAAGGAATCACGCAACAATACTGGTTCTTCTATGGTCGGAAATCTTAACATATTTCTAACAATTTTTGATAATATTTTGGTGTTCCGACACTTTAGCATCATGACATTACATTACTGCAACACTTTGTCTCACCCCAATTCATTCCTTTGCCAATTTATCACAAAAAGTATCATTCCGGCAACAAAAGTGCCAGTATATTTGAATTTTTCTGTCATTTTTGCTATTTACTATTACATGATGGTTATTAAGTAGAGACAACTTTTTCCTTTGGACTAACTTCATTAGACATTAATTTTTCACTGCTTTCACTGCCATAAATATATTAAATACTAAGTGACATATGAAAGGCGATACAGGAAGTATTCTTATACAAAGAAAATATTATTGTTAAGCATTCTATAAATTGCAATTGTTAATAACCAAAAACAAAAAAAGGCAATTTTGTTTTTTGATGATAACTCAAAAACTATATAAGATAACGGAAATTGCAAAAAAGATCCTAAAAGAAAAGGAAATTTTCGATAAAAACCTTTCGAATCCCTGATCTTTAGCTTTAGTATTCATAATTTTAATTTGTTGCTAAAAATAAGGCTCCGCGCGTCCGTTTTGGGATGAGTATGAAAAATTGTCATTATTTTTATTTAGAAAATTTGTTATAAAGTAAATAAACAAATTTTAAATAATTTTATAAAGTCATTTTATTGAATAAACTCATTTTTTATCGGAAATTGTCCTCCCCTTTAACGAATTTCCGCTATTTTGTATAGTTTTGGAGATATCATAAAAAACCAAAATTTTTTTTTTTTTTTCTTTGTTATATATGATTGGTTTTAGTTAGTAATATATAGCTATAATTACCAATAATAATACTTTTATGACGATTTATTTTTATACTAAAATTTTCTTAAAATTAATAAAATAATGTAGATACTTAAAAGGTTCTACATGTATAATCTTATTACAATATTTTCTTTATTCTTTACCATAATTAGGTCATTTTATGTTAAGACCTTGTTATATAATGCTTTTACATCCTTAGGCTTATACTGCCGTCATAATGAAAAACGCAGTAACTTGAGAGGTTATAGTTTCGAGAAAAACGACCTGAAAGTTTTGAGCGTGTTTTGTAGCGAAAAAAATATTTTTTTGACCAATATTGATACACTTGCCAAATATAGTGTCTTATGACGTTATTAAACATGTTTTACTGATAACTTTTGATTTTGATAAAGTAATATTGATGAAAATGCGTTTTTGTTTAGTATATCATTACTTTTAATCGAACATTTGCTAATAATGAATGCAGTAATTTGCAACTTTTTTCCAGTTACTGCGTTTTCCAGTAGCTTTTGGGTTTTCCCCCATTGAGTTAAATTGTAGGGAAGACTGATTTTACCTCAATTTTATACTAAATACTGACTGATTTTAGCTACATTCTGAATAAGTTTGCTAAAATAGATACCTTGACCAAACAAATAAACTGCTAACATTTCTAATATCTTTAATATTTAAAAAGTTATGGCATTTTAAAAAAACTGTAATTTAAGTTTATGCATGAAAAATGTGAAAAGAAAAAAAAAGGACAAAACTTATGAGATGTAAACAAAAAGAAAGTATTTATCTGAACAATATATGAATATAAAATATTTAAAAATAATAATCATACACAAAAAAAAAAGCCTATTCAAAGGATTCATTAAGATCATTGAATTAAGGATTTTCCTCCAACGAAATCAGCAAAATGGTTTTTGGGTTTTTTTCCCATCAAAGGACAAAAATTTTTTAATTATTACTTCTTCTTTGGATTTATTTATCCCCCTTGATTTCTAGGTGGCGGTAAAGGTTCCTTCTTTTCAGTTTTAACTTTTAAAAATGTATCTCCATTGGGTTTTCCATATCGTATTTTAGTGTAAGTTAAAAATTATTTTTCCCGTTTTACAACAACTGATGTTATTTTAGAAACATAGGGACGTTTTCGGGGTTTTTTTATTTTTTTTTTGTGACGTGTTGTCTATCCAATCGTAGAAATTTTTGGTCTTATTTCAAAAATTATAACTTTTTCAGAGTTTGTGCCTGCACAGCATCTTTGAAACTTTAAATCACATTACTACCTTTTGTTTTTAAAAAAAACCCCCGGGGAAAGGAAACTAAATTGGGCGAATCTACTCACTGCGTTTTCGGTTAGCAAAGCATGACAATCTGACATTTTACTGCGTTTTTTTTTGAACACGGAGAAACTGCGTTTTAAATTTAATCAATGACGTTTTATGAGAAGCACACTTATCGTTTTGACAACACAGAGATTGCATTTTTTTATGATTGATAAGTTACTGCATTTTTAAAAGTATTTGATGACGCTTCATTGCCCATTGAGATCCATTTTTTTTTATTTTTGAAAAAATATATATTTTTCGATATATGGAATACTGGGAATATAAAAAATTACCTAAAGAATCTGATTCAACAAAATCTATGGCTAAGGGTTCTTGTCATAACCTTCCTTTGGTGGCCACTTCCCTATTACAAATGATTTTTTCTGAACAAGCCCAATAGAGTTGATTTCAACAATTCCAAAATTATGATGAAGTTAGATTAAAGATTTTTGGAAAAGGATTTTTTCTGTCATAACGTTGAGCGTTAATAAATATATTAGCTTTGGCATAATGATATCATACTTTCACGAAGTAACTATGTCGCAACTTTGTTTAATCTATTGAAAAACCTATACATTCCCATTTAGCTATTAAATATTCTAGGTTCGTTCTTTTAAAGCATAAGTACTATCCTGTTATACTTAAGCAAATAAAAGATTAGGCTTTTCTTGCAATTTTTTTAACCAGAAAACATCAGATAAAAACCGTATCTTCATTTTCCATAACCGCAATTTGTTGCCTAAGTAATTGGCATCAAGATAACAAGCGCTTAAAGGAATGCACATCAGAACCCGATGGTTATAAATACATAAACTGTGGTATGCGGTAATGCAGAACAGAGACTCTTCTGGCTTATTC
Source organism: Listronotus oregonensis (assembly GCA_019359885.1). NCBI lineage: Eukaryota > Metazoa > Arthropoda > Insecta > Coleoptera > Curculionidae > Listronotus > Listronotus oregonensis. Next base: position 28,414 of record JAHBCN010007936.1, read on the forward strand.
ATGCTAGTTATTTAGTTATTTCCCTTGAAAGATAGATTTTGTAGCAGGATGTTAATTTAAAGGCCAGGTATTCGTTTAAATAAGCTAATAACTTTATCTTTCATCTGTAGTGTGACTGAAAAGCAAATTATAAGATTTCGATATTTTATTATTCTTTTTGCAATAATAAGAATATACCGAGTAAGCCATGTAAAAAAGGTCATAAAAAATAATATTTTGCTTATTTAATATTAACCCTTTCATTTTATTAAAATAATTTCTATATTGCCTTTATCGTATTGATGCTATATACACCGTGTTCAAAATTAAGTCGGCACTATTGCTAACTTTTTTATTATAAGAGATACAAGTTAGGTTAAATTAGCAAAGTTGTGTACATTTTTACGCTGATTACAATAACAATAATAAAAAAACAAATAAACAGATTTACGAGTTATTCACAAAAATATACTTTTTTTTAAATGCAACACCCTGTATTTGTTACGTTAATTCGATAGAGAATGTAATTTTCTATATAATTAGTTATTTACATTTTTTTCCTAAAATAAGAAATAGCGGAGTTATTTCAATTTAAATGTATTTTCCCATATCTGGACGCAGGCAGCATACAAATTATCGTAGTATGCTATGAGAAAAAAAAAACAAAGATAACATGTGTATCCGCCATGATGTTTTAATAACAACTAGTAAATCATAAGGCAACAGTTTAATTATGCTACTGTTGTTTAAAATGTTGTCATTTGGAGAAGTTTGATATGATAGAATGCTACATATTTTGCCAAAAAAAAATGGCATCAGGCTTTAGAGTGAAACTATTTCCAAAAAGAAATATGCCAAACAGAAGATATTTTTTACTCCTTTATCGAAAGTTTCAATCAAACAAAAGTGTTTCTTAAGCGTAAAAATTAGAAAACCTTTATAATTAATCAACAAACAAAAATTAATGTTTTGGCATATTTTAAAGTTTATCGTGAAAATTCCACAAGAGACTGTAGGTCAGATCTTGATCTTTGCTAAGGAACCATTAATAAAATTTAAAAAATATAATTATGTACCCCACAAATACAGACCAACACAAACTTTGTTGTCAGGTGATTACAAAAGGCGTATAAACTTTTGCCAATGGTTTGTAATGTAAATGCTGCTATAGAAAAATCCAAACTTATTACCATTAATTCTTTGAAGCAATGATACTAATTTTAGTAATAGAGGCATATTTAACCGAAAGAACCAACATTATTGGAGCATTGCAATCTCCTGCGCTATCTTCCTTTCAATCCACAAAGATGTTTTTGCTTAAACGTATGATGCTGCCTCATTGGATCAAAAATTGTTGGACCTGTGTTTTATAAAGAATCTTTAACAGGCAAACAATATCTGAATTTACTAAGAAATGTGTTGGAGGATTTTTTGGATGATGCCAATATAGCTATTATTAGCATAATGTATTTTATTAATGTTACTTAGTTATGTGTGATTATTAAAAAAAACTGAAACTACAATGTTTATGATTTACCCAAGTATTTAGAAGGTTTGACAAATTATATCCTTTATGGCGGACTTTATTTAAATTTGGTTTCTGTCATAGCGTACTACGATATAATTTGTACAAAGAATGCGATTTTAAGAATTTCATGGCTGCCTGCGTCCAGTTACGGAAAATACGTTTAAATTGAAATAATTCTGCTATTTGTCATTTTAGAAAAAAAATGTTAATAGCTAATCTAAAAACTCCGATACAAGAAATGAAGCAAAAGCTGCTTTCCGCACGCTAATTCCTCAGAAATCCAAAATATTTTCCAAATAAGAGGTTGGGAAGTTCCTGAAAGAAGCTGACGACGAAAATTAATTATTAAAGAGTATTGTTAATCGTTGGAATTTTTGGAGCCTGTAGGAGAGCAGAGCTGACTTATTTACAGATAAAAGACATTGAGGATGCTACGTCGTTTATTAAAATCGCTATTTCCAATACAAAAACAAATATTTCGAGAATATTTACAATATCAGAGGGAAATATAGAAGGGGTAAGATTTTTGGACATTTTTCGTATAATTTAAGCCTACGTCCATCTAGTATCGATCATAATCGATTTTTCATCGTGTATAAAAATTTTAAATGCACTTCACAACCAGTGTGTATATATACTATTGGTTTTATACCTAAAAAGATTACCGAATTTCTTGGACTTCTTTCTTCTTTCTTGGCGTTTAACTACCGTGGCAGAAGGTTATGTAGACAACTCGATCGGAAACAAGCGGATAATAGCAACAAAAATTTTGGGGAAGAAGAATAATTACGCTGCCATTAGTGCTACTCCCGTTTCTTCTACCTTCATCTAGTAATTTCCGGATGCCAGTATTATCTTCTTTATGCAGGGTGTCCCAAAAGTAATGGGACACAGAGCAACAGCAGATTCCTTAGGTCAAAATAATGCAATTTACGTAAACTTCCCTTATCCGAATAACAAAGATACAGGGTGTTAAACTTTTAATTTTGCTTTCGTTTTTTCTGAATAATTCTTTAACCAAATGACCTAGCGGTACAAAATTTGGGATCTGGGAGTTTTTTGAGGCGAGAAATTTAAATTTGTCCACGCTTTTGATTTTGCTACTAGAGGGCGCCAGCTACGGCCTACCTCACTTGTTTTAAATGTCGTAACTTTTTTTAGGCTTAGAATATTGACCTGTTTATTAAAAAATAGGTTACTATAAATCCATCTGCATCAAAAATGTATACTTTATTTAAGTCTCTAGGAGCAGCAGTTCTCGAGATAGAGGACAAATTTAAATTTTCGCCTCAGAAAACCCCAGATCCCAAATTTTGTACCGCTAGGTCATTTGGTTAAAGAATTATTAAAAAACGAAAGCAAAATTAAAGTTTAACACCCTGTATCTTTGTTACTATTAACTTTCGGATAAGGCAAGGTTTACGTAAATTATTATTTTGATCCAAGGAATCTGCTGTTGCTCTGTGTCCCATTACTTTTGGGACACCCTGTATAATAAAGAACGAACTATATGTGCGACCCATGTACAATTCTCTGAGATGATAGATTGTATTATTAATGCATATAATAAATGATTAAAAATTAAGTACATTTTGATTTATTTTTCTTAATAAATGATTTAAATAAATGTAAATGCTTTATGAATAACATGATGTTTGTCCAAAGACAAACGCCAATAAAGATTTTTTAAATAGGAGGTTCTGCTTTTAAATTATGACATAACTTTTATTTTACATATTTTTTTAATAATATTTTTTTCCAAGTTTAAAAATAACGGTGGTTTTTTCGTATGCTATATTTGTTAAAATACACTAAGGTTTATTTAAACTTTGGTGAGTGTTTTGAATTTTAAAAGGAATAAAATTTTGAGAAATAAGGAATAAAAAAGTTTTCCAAATGGATCATCTATTATGGCGGACACCGTATTCTCGACGGAAGATTTTTATCTAAATATCAGGATGAGTATATATAAAGCATAAAGGTCATATTTACATTTTAAAAATACTCTATTTGAAAAAACTCTCGTTTCTTTCAATAGATCGTCAGGATGATAATAAAATATTAAAACATAATCGCAAGTCGGAAAACTCCCCCAACTGAAAGAAAACTTCTCTCAAGCCGTATTTTATCCGATTTAACAACACGGTGGGTGTAAATGCAGGCGCGCTGTGGGTTTTATTTACAGTATATTACTCTGCCGCTTTGCACGAATATCGGAAGAGATGAGAATGAACGAAAACGGAGAAGAGGTGAGAGATCGTAGGGATTCAATGTGAAGTTTCTGGACCAGTGGCGGAATTAACAAAAAGACACAACTAGGGTTAGAATTATGTGATCCCGGAATCCCGAAAGCCCGGGATCCCGGCTTGTTTTTAGTCCCGAAAATACCGAAATTGGAGTATGCAATCTCGCAAATACCGATTTTTTTTAAATAACAGATTTTAAATCTGTTCTTGATGGTTCTCGTGTAAAATAACAATATTCCTTATTGAGTGGGTTTTTACTTCAAATACGTCTGTTCTGATTGCCCTTAAGTTTTTTTTTTTTTTTATTTTTATGACAACTCACGAAGGATTATTATATATGTATATTATATCCCACGGATTATATATACATATATAAACCTAAGTACCAAAGTACCGTGAGTGTCGGGTTTTCCGGTGTTTAACCCATTTCTTCCCCAGTTGTTCCGTCAACGTTGTCCAAGCACTGACAGCGGTTTGCACCAGTGATACTTAGGTCAACCTTAACTTTAAGTGATACTTAAGTGTAAGATTTCGTTTGCACAACTTACACTTAACGGCTAACTGTCACTTAAAACTAATACTAAGTTAAGCCGAAGATTTCTTTGGCTTAAGTGATACTTTTGTAATATTATAACCTCAAAAATAAAAAGTTTTATTGTTTTGGTGGTAAAAGCGTTAAATTATTTGTGTTGTGTTTGTAAATTTTCAAAATTAATTTAAAATAAATATTTTAAATAATGACCTAATCTTTTTTTTTAAGTTGGAAATCTGCAATTGAGAAAATGCATTCTGAAAACTATTTATATAGAAAATAAACAATACGAAGTCAACATTCAATACAATGATAGAATGGAAAAACCATTATGGGTGCAAATTTTAACCCTTTTTCAATGTAACAGATTATTATTATAAATTTTGTTGGAAGAAAGTCTTGGAAAAAATCAACAACTATCTCAAATTTTATGCCCTTATTCATTTCATTCACATTTATAAAATAAAATAATCTAATTTCTTTTCTTAATTATTTATAGCCCGATAGATCAAGAGTTAAGGTTTAGGCCGTTTTTTCATATTTTAATTCAAAAAGTCCGTCTGTAAAATTTTTTGCAATATTAAAGAAATATCTTGTATATTATAATCGGGGATTATATTTAATAAATTTTTCCCTAACTGAAAAGTTTGGAGCCCTTTTTCTATTTTATTTTTCTCGGTTGCTGCTACTCATTATAAATGCGCACGATAAATAATTAACAGTTACACAAATAAAAACCGTATTTTTGTTAAAAAATGAACTGTAAGAAACGAATTTGAACTTTTTGGGGAATAAAAATTTAATTTTCGCTCAATTTGTCTCCTTCTTCATTACTTTATAATGCGGCTCTAGTTACCAAACATCAAAACTGGAATATTTTTACAATGTTGCCAAGCATTGTTAATACTTAACTAAGAAAATAATAAGTGTAACTTGTGCAAAGCTATTAATCGTTAAGGTCAACCTTAATACTAAGTGCTACTTAGTTATTGTGAACTTTTAAGGGTTAGTGGTGCAAACCGCCGTGAAACATGCAAATGTTGCATTTCACAGCACCTTTTAGACAACGCGGTAGTGCCACCACGGACGTTATTTTTAAACAACTACTACCTAAATATGTCTGCCCGGCGGGGCTGGGATTCGAACCCGGATCGCCGGCGCGGCGAGCCAAGGCTCTGACCACTACGCTACCGGACAGACGTCCGGTAGCGTAGTGGTGGTAGTGGTGACTTATCTTTAGATATATTTCTCTTCTTCTGATCTGCATGTATCCCAGATTAGATCATCTTTAGACTATTGTTTTCATGTCTGGAAAATGGCATCTCCTACAACTCTTAGCATTTTTTATTTCGACGAGCTGTTCATCTTATCAATGATCCCACGCTTACAGGAAAGCTTCCTTCTCTTGCCTACTGACCGGCTGTATGGAAATTATCGCTCTTTTATAGTTTTTTTTTTCTGCTTCAGCTCTGATGAGTTGTTCGGTATAATTCCTTCTCTGGAAGCTCATAACAAAGCAACACGTACTGCCACTTTTATCCTTTAACAGTTCAACTCGAAAGACCCTTAACATCTCACGTTTTTATTTTCCTTATTCCTAGAGTGTTCAGACCACGCAACCTGCTACCGCAGATGTTTTCCGTTCTCCTTCAATCCTTTAATTTTTTAGCCCCCTCCCTTTTACCATACTTAAGATATCCACAGTACGTTAGTACTTGGGACTTCACCCTTCGTGGACTGTCCCTAGGTGTTTTTAAGGGTCAATTTATTTTTACGAATCAAAATGTAAAAATATTTTTGTTTTTGCTTTTTTACAAAGTGTGGCTTAATTTTTAACTTACCTATCTACAATAGGTAACTGTATAAAAATGGTTTTTTATTTTTGTGATTTTTATTTGATACTGCTAATGTAAGATTTTTTTATAAAAATATTAATAGGGTCTATCCCTGGATACCAGGATTTCGTTTTTAATCCTTGACTTTCAAAACGGTCTCTAGAAAATTGAAAACCGTAGACATAAATTTCTGGGGGGTGTCGTCCAACTCGACTCAAAAACTTTCTTCGCTAATTCAAAATACACTATAAAGGAAAATTTTTGAAATAAGATGTGAATAGAGCAATAAATATAAAAAAGGCCAACTTATCACTTTCTTTAATTCATTTTATGATTTATATCATGGTTAAAACAAGGCCAAGTTCGATTTTTTTTAAAACAATACAAAGTAAAAAGACTGAAAAATTATTTTTACTGTCAAAACAAAATGAAAATAATTAAAATATCAAATTAAATTGTAACCTTTACTCGTTTCCCCCTAGGGCGACATCCTTTAAAAACAATGGGTCTTTGGTTTACTTTCCTTAAATATAGTAAATTCGACATTAATACCAGAATACTGCATTTCTAAATAAAGACATTTTTTTCTTAAAAGTAATAAAGCCCACAAAAATAGGCGTTCTTCATGATTTTTTTTATTAGCTTATTGCAAAGCCACATGAAAATAAAGGCCAAAAATATTTTTTCCCGATTTTTTTGGCCTCCGGAAACCCCTTAAAATCAATTTTAAGTTTGAAATTTTGTAGGCCCGTGACGTCACGGCCCTAAATTTTCTATTGGTGGAATTTCTGCTTTGTTGTCAGCTTTTTGTTATTCGATACGCCTGTCATCAAATATCGATATGCGCAACATCTACAAAGTTGGCGTTTCCTGTCATTTGTCAATGTCAACCTGTATAACCTGTAACCTCTAATATTTATTAATAATTTCTAATTTGTAAATAGTGTGTGTTCTTTCCAAATATTCCAATTTATTACTATAGTTACTATTATCGCCAAACTTTCATTGATATGAACCCTTTTTACGAGTAAATTTCCGTTATTTTATTCAAAATGAAAAAAAGTGTATTGTTATTATTTGCGAAACCAGAAGCCGGCCGAGTTTAGGATCTTCAAAAATATTCTTTTCTCTTCCAAAACAAGACGATAGGAGAAAAGCCTGGTGTGCTGCTGTAGGTATTAAGAAAATGCCCAAAGGACATGTCTATTATTGTTGTGAAAATAATTTTGATGTAAGTTTTTATGTTTTATTCCAATTGAAACTATTTAGGTAGTCTGGCTGTGTTTTAGTGTAAAGTCTAAAAAGCATTTCGCATTTTAGCATTTCGTTAAAATCGATACGATTGTCGATATCGATAGTTCCTAAACAGACTTGGCATCCATGTTGAATTTGATTGGTTAGGGGAGTGGCGGGCTATTTAAATTACAATGATAATTAAACCTTAAATAGAAAAGTAAGGGGTTTGTATTTTTCCGTGTTATTTAGCAGGTTTTGCTTAATTGTGTTTCTACTTTTAATTTTTACACAAACATTATCAATATCAATTGAGTGAAAATACCCTATTCAATCATTTTTGTCTACCTTTATAGAATAGGTAAATTTACAATTTAAATCTTTTAAATTTCTGACTCTCTGTTATAAAAAAATGATTATACATAAAGAGTGACAATAAATTTTAAATTATGAGAACTATTTTGTTTTTTATTTTTGTCTTTTTAAAGTGAACGTGCATATTTCTTAAAAAGAATAAGGTCACTTGAAGACATATTGATTGGTTCTAAGTTTTTTTATTATTCATGCCTAAATCATGATAACCATAATAATATTTAAAAATGTTTTGACGTTTTTTATATTGTTTAATTCTTTATAAAAAGTACCAAACAAATTTTGATGAAAAAAATATGGCGAAAAATTATCGGGATACTTGAAGGCCTGCTTGTCTGCCTTTCTAAGGACAGAGCTTGACCTTGGCTTTTGTGTAAAAAAATTGGGGTTTTCGAACAACATTCTAAATTAAAGTTTTTTAAAAGGATATTTATCGCGTATATATTAATTAAATGGTACTTTTAGGATGACTGTGAGTTATTGACTAAAAAATTCAAATTTTTCATCATTAAAGTTGTATCAATAATTGATCGGCGTATTATAGTCAATACTTAGTATTTATAAGGGCATGGCGGGTACAAGGAATTTATTTTTTCTTTGATGAACTGACGGTCTAGTACGCAAATAAAATTTAAAATTTAATTTTTAAACCAAAACATAATTTAAATTTTAATTAACTATATTTTGCTACTTAATTTCTTCATTCTAATAAAAAATCAAGTTATTCGCCCACCTATTATTCCCAAAAATCGCATTTTTGTTAGGTACTATTAAAACCTGACCTAAAATACACACCTTACCAATTGGTGAGCCAAATGTAATTTTTGGTCAATTTTAACTTTTTTTTTCCTAATTAATAGGTCCTTTTTTGTTTTCTAAATATATACAAATTTAGGTAGGTAGGTGTAGGTATAATTAGGCCTTATAAAATGACATTTCTTAGTAGTATAGTGGTCAGCTATAGAGCAAGCCATCTCGTTTTTGGTTGGCTGCTTGAAGGCATGTTTTAGCTGGAAACCCTTTGGAAAGATGTCTATAATTTGAAGCATTTGTTAAATATACAAGACGTAAAAAGATCGATTTTTTTTCTTATTTAATTGCTTATAACTTTGTATCGATCGTAGGGAAAAATCGTAAAAAAAAGTTTCTTTATGAAATGCTTAACAAGAAAGGAATATCGCAAAATATAGTATGCTTGTTGCGAAACAACAATAAACAAAAAAAGGAAAAAAAGGCCAGTTTTGTGCGTGTTTTTTTGTCTTTTAGATTTTTCTGAAGGAGTACCATATTCGGTCAAAAAGAACATCATACCATGATAAAATATCAACAAATTTCGTTAGGTTTGGTTTGATAGTTATGCATAAATTCAAATTTTTTGTTTAATATTCTGGACTCTACCCAAAATGCTGCATTTTTGAAACGTGGTTGGATAGCAAATTTTTTGCGCAAATACTATTAAATGGATTTCAACAAATTTTGGCATGTTGTTTTATCATAACATGAAATTTTTTTGGCCAAGTATGAAGGTCCATCGAGAAGTCTAAAAAAACAACAATGTAAAAGACCTCCTTATTTCGCTTGTTGTTTTTTTGTTTCTTGTCATTTTATAACAAGGGTAATAGATTTTGCGATTTCTAACCAATTCTATCTTGTAGGGATTGATCCTAGCTTCAATTTTTTGAAAAAAAATACTCCTCTGAAACTTTGTAAGTAAATTCATTTTGACGTAACCTACACTTTTGTATCTTTAAAAATTCTTAGAATTGGGGTGTTTTTGATGGGCATGTGGCAAACATATCACTTTAGCAATGTATTGGTAATTTCAGAAATAAACTTTTTTCTACCAAACATATAACATTTTATAAGGCAAAAATCGGAAAATATATTGACCTTCTAAAATATTGGGGTATCGCTAAAGCTGCAATATTTTTAAAGTTAAATAAATTTTACGATATTTGCCTTATAAAATCTTTGTTTTACGCATGCCATTTGAAAAACGACCCAATTCTCAGAATTTTTGAAAATAATAAAGTTGTAGGCTACTCTACAGTAAATCCACTTAGGAATTTTCAGATAAGTATTTTTTAATTCAAAATTTGAGGCCGAAACTGATACCTAATAACGTCATCAATCAACATTTATTCTGATTTTTTTATCGTCCACGTTATGAGAACGCAGATATTTTTTTCCGGTGGCTCCATGTAATTTATTTTTTTTTACTTTTTAACATTTTTTGTTGGTTAAGATATTTTGCAAGCAAAACTAATTTTTTTAGGTTTCCTGTCACTTTTTTTATTTTTTAAAGACACTAGAAAGAAGTACAATTTAATTTTTTTAAAGAGATATAAGTGTATTCTGCAAAATGGCCGTAATTTCGCATATTTGCCTAAATAATGTTTGCTATGTACTAACTATTTTGTATTTAATTTACTTTTAATTTTTTTTATTGTTTTATAATTACATTAAATTGATGTTTGCGAAAAACTGACATTATTTTTCTCGTAAAATGGCTTATTTAGCAAAAAGTGCTAGAACGTCAAAAATATTCTAAATAGATCGAGTTAAAAGTTTCTGGGTTGTCAAATGTGATGATATAGAATAAATGTTTACAGCACTAAAAAACTTTAGTTTTTTGTGTCTGATATATCAAAAACCAATAACTAATTGTCACGTCTTCAAGAAATTAGGAAAAAAATCAATACTTTCTTAAATTTATGATGCTATCTACCTGCTAACCAAAGCAATTTTAGTGGTAGATTTAAATTAACTTTTCTAGTGATAATAAATAAGAACTCTTATCGAAGTTATACGCAAAACGCAAAAACAAATAGAGCACAAGCAAGAATATTTTTTACAATACGGAAATCAAAAAACAAAACTAATTTTTAAATGAAGACATGTCAGATCCGCCACTGGGCTTTCCTCGGTGCTCGGAAGACCGGTTACGGCCTTTTTTCTTGAGTCAATGAAAATACCCAGAACAGCGAGGTCATATGCAGACACAGGATAATTTTTTATTATAATAATTCTTTAACTAATTTAAAATGTTAAAATAAACTCAAACTCTCTCTTACTAACTAAAATGCAACACAAAGAAATGCATTTTTATGTATGTGTATCTCTGATCAGCTAAAGAATGTTCAAAAGTTAAAATACATCCAGTCCCCGGTTGTCATAACGTTAATGATTTACAAACAAGAAATATATCTTGATGACGTCACTTTTATAAACTTTTACTTTTTTATAGCTGGTTACAATACCAGCAAAAATTTTCATTTATAGTATTTGGCTATATGCCAAAAAAACAACAATATCAATTAGCCGTCTATAGAAAGCAATTTTTATTTTAAAGCTAAATTGATTTTTTTAGACTAATTTTGACGTCAGAAGTGTAATTAATATTTTACACGTATTTTCTGAACATTCTGTAAAATAAATATAAAATGTACAATGTAAAATGTACCTTTTTACTGAACGACTACCCATAATTTTTCAGTGTTATAGCCATAGCTAACTAGTAACTTATGTCTATTAACATTAAAGCTGAGTGACCTAAATCAGTTACATCGACTAACTTTTACAGGTATGAGCTATGAGTACTAAGTAATATACCCAATAAATATGTTAATTTTACAAAATCAAAAATTTTTATCATTTAAAACTGATTTTCAGAAGCATCTATTAAAAATTTGTGAACCTGGTCTCCTGTTAATTTTTCCTGGTTTCCCTCGTTTTTTTAGCAACCGTACAGTTTGCTGATATTGATGTTATTTTTAACGTTAATTGTGGTCTTCAGCATTAAAAAAAGTGCCCTTGGCGCTGAAGGAGAAAAAGTCCTGGATTTCTTTGTGAAAAACATGCTGACAACTTCAATGAAAATTTTCCACCTTTCATTCACAACACCTTTCTTACAAATGACAAAAAATCTGTATAGTACCGCAAGACTAAAGTGCCTTAATCTCTTGAATGGTTGTGAAAAAAAAACCATCACAGGATTATATGTCACTTTAGTCCCTAATATGTAATTCATTTTTGTTAATGGGGGTTTAAGGGGGGAAAAAAAAGACTCCCCCAAAGGAAAAAACCCCAAAGTGAACTAACTCCTATAGTGAACAGAAAAATATTTTACATTATTTACTCTTAATAGTGAACAACCTGTCCCTCGAAATAATGAACCTAATAGGTTTTTTTTTTCTAAAAAACATGTGTAGACAAGCAACCGTTTGTTTTAAGTTTGTCGATTTTGAGTTTAAAATATTCCATTGCAAAAATTTACTGTCAAGCATCATTGGCAGCTGCAAAGACATAAAAAGTTCCCTAAAATCTCTTTCTATAAAGAACGCCATTGTAAATCTGGTTTTAGGATGAAATTATTTAAAGTCAGAAGTTATTGAGAAATATTGGTATAATTTATTTTTAACAGAAGTCACACCAAACGATGATGATGAGGAGGATAACATTTTCATTTAAAAGTCCCCTTTAAATTTTTGGGGACCCCAATGCGGGGAAAATTTTTTTAATTTTTCAAACATAAACGCCGATTTCAAAATTTATGAAGTGGATATTGGTGAATGGAACAAAGATTCTGTACCAGGCGAGGAAGAAATGGAAAATTAAATTAAAAGTGATAATGAAGTTAAAAATTCTGGTAAAGAAAGCAATAATAAACAAGTAACCACTGAGAGCGCAATGAAATTATTAAATGAGATGATTAGGTGTGCGGAAGAAAATAAAAATCTAGTAGACATTTCCAACCTAATTGTTTTACGTAACTTAAGACATTTTATGGTTTAAGTAGGAATAACCAAGTAATATAAACAAAGAAAAATTTTTTTTTTTTAACAAACAACTGTAACATTTGTGAATTTTTTTTTCCTTAAAATTTTAAAGGGTAAATAAAATTTTTTTTTACCCATTATGTTTTTTTAATTAAATATGAAGTCGAAATAGTAAAAA